>RQTK01000510.1:257615-269509 GCA_003991915.1 Elysia chlorotica
CCAAACAGGGTGGGTCAAAGAGTGCAGCTAGCTCCACTCACCCGCCAGATGGTCGAGTGGATAGAAGACTCGAGCCCCGAGATAATGGCTGGGATTTGTCCCACATGCACAGAGACGAGTCAGGCGCGATAACCATCCCGACTTCTGCCACAGCTCTTGTTACAGCAAAATGTACGTGATTTATCTTTCCCCGCGCTCGCGTGCAGTGGGTGAGATTAGACCGAGAGCATTTTGAGTTAACAAGGCCGTGTCTGTTCACAGTTTAATTCCGTGATAAAACCGCGTCAAGAAGAGATTATGGTTTGAGGGTTTTGCGCAGTTCCGCATGTTAGTCTTGGGTGCAATCTCGGTCCTGTCGACCTAGCCACAAGAGCCAGACAGTGTTAAAGTTGGAGTTTTTATTTACCGCACGTCCGCATAGTTGCGGTTTTAATTGCGCCCATGTTTTAGAGAGTTTATACAGCCAGGCAAATCACTCATTTGTATGGCTTATTTGTTTTATCAAGCCAACATGCCACATTCTTGGGAACCTATTTTTTTCAGGCAAAATAAATTCCAGAAGCATCAGATTAAACTTTCTTAGAATGTTGGCGTGCTCGGGTACTAAGTACGTTGAGGAAGAATATTTAGACGCCCGATATAATTTACTAAAGAGACAGAAACATGAGAAGAGCAGAGAGAGAGAGAGAGAAGAGAAAGGGGGAGCAGACAGACAGAGACGAGAGAGACAGACAGACAGAACGAGACAGACAGACAGACAGACAGACAGACACAGAAGACAGACAAGAGACAGACAGACAGACAGACAGAGACAGAGAGAGTGAGAGAGTGAGAGAGAAAGACTGGGAGAAAGAAATTGAGAAAGATAGAAAGAGTGATTATGGAGAGAAAGAGATAGAAAGAGAGAGTGATTGTGAATGCAGGTGACGAGAAACCGTAGTCTTAATCTGA
Organism: Elysia chlorotica; assembly: GCA_003991915.1. Lineage (NCBI taxonomy): Eukaryota > Metazoa > Mollusca > Gastropoda > Plakobranchidae > Elysia > Elysia chlorotica. Next base: position 258,567 of record RQTK01000510.1, read on the forward strand.
CGAGAAACCGTAGTCTTAATCTTTTTTTTTTTTTATTCCACAAGGCAAAATCAGGAACACTCTTTTCGTCGATTTAGTGAATTGAACGCTTGAACGTGAAGTGAACCCACTTTTTAAATTCAGCAACACTTAGATCGCACTTTATTGAGCGTCGGGATTTACGACCTATGCATATGATTGAAGTCTTTAATGTCTTCAGAAGAGGTCTATATCGTCTTATTGAACGGTAGCTAATATTATTTATTCTTTAATGTTTGCCTATTCTCTAAAAAGGCGAATCACTCTTTTAACCCTGCCCTGAATATTCAAAGTCAAAAACACTATTGTGATTAAGTCAAAGTGTCGAGTGCTTCAAGTTTCAAAAAAAAAGTTATATGGATGATATTTAATAATATGCACGTCAAATGAATAGTACAGATACGTGAATTGGTGTATCGTTTACGTTGTAATCGTATGTTGCTATTTTAGGAACGAATTTACCATTTTTAAATGTAAATGAAACTTGAGCTCAAGGACATAACTTTATGACTAAATTTAGAGGACAACATTTTTTTAAATGTTTTAGTATTTTAGTATTATATCTCGGGATATAATAAATGTATCCACTAACATAGAGGAGGGGGGGGGGCGAACTAAGATACGAATAATATATAGTTACAATGCACTGATGCATGCAAAATATGAAGTATTAAATCTTAGTTAAAACTTACATACAGTTATTTGCTATCTTCTTTTTCTAACCAAAACGTTCTCTTTACCTGAAAAAAGTGTTTAAGAATGACAAAATAAATTGCGTCTAACACATATTTTCTTTCTCTTTTTGGTCCTGCAGTCCTGACATTGAACGTTAAACACAAATTAAAATGAACCGTGTTTGTGTCTTTGCATTTAATTTTATTCTTTTTTTTTCAAACCAATAAAGAAAAAAAAGGCATGTCTAACAATTTTCGTGTCCAAACGTCACGAGTCGAGACGACAGATCAGGTAAATAAAAACACTCCCAAATAATTATTTCAAGAGAACCAAGCTCAGTACACTGGTAAGTGCAATAAGGTCATCTGATCATGTTGCCAAATATATTTAGTTGGGTACACTTCAGCCTGCATGGAAATTTGAATCGGAGGCAAGCAAGGGTGCAAAAAAGACAGACAATAATTATTAATATTATTGAAGGTGTAAATGAGTAAACGATAGTTTGGTGAACGAAAAAAAAAGATCAATCAAGAGATAAATGGAAAATAAATAGACAGGCGAAAGACAGCGGGAAGGGCATTAGAATGATAGGAGAAAGGTAGATATATAGGCAGATACATAATTTTATTATAGAGCGATATAGAATATATAGGTTGAGAGAGGGATATGCACATATATAATAATTATATGAACAGACAGATATATAGATACATGGATCAATTGAAGAATAAAAGAGAGAATGGAAAAAAAGACAGAAAGTGTGAGGCAGAGAGAAAGAAAAGCAAACAGGTAAGAGGTAGAGATAGAAAAATAAAGAGAGAGATAGAGAGAGATAGAAAGAGAGAGAGAAAGACATAGAAAGACAGAGATAGAGAGAGACTTATGTACGAGTATGTGTAGGCCTAGCGGGATATGCAGAAAGAAGAAGTAAGAGTTGATAAAGTAAAAATCATGTTAAGCCAATGAAATGAAATGGCGTGTGACGCCTCTGACAAATTGGTTGCGTGTTCACTTCAGGTACCCATAACGTGTCCATTGCCGTCGTAACTTTGTAGATGTACCTAAAATATCTGATAATATTATGTACCAAAAACTGGGTCAAGGCTGTTCTTTTCTTCTTCTTTACAAAAGCAATGCCACTATTTCTAACATAATTATACCCTGAGGCCACTGAATTCAGAGGCATCAATCATTATATATTTTTCTTCTCCAATCATTATTACATTTGCGAAATCGTCTATGTATGTAAAACTAATGTCAACAGCTTTTAAAAGAGAGATATTAATATAGTATTCTGCTTGTCATTGCATAAATCTTTAACTAACCTATTCAGTTATAACGAATCCCAAAGCACCAACCACAATATCGATGTTGCGGTCTCGAATCTAAAATTTTTAAAATCCTTTGACTAACACCGAACTTTTTCCACACCATCGATGTATCTAAAACGATTTTTTCGTTACAGAATGCAAATTTGATATCCCTTTTTCTACTTACATAAATAACTAACCCACCAACTACGTTGTGCCAAATCACAGAGGCCAATTCGGAATAACCGTACTACCATCCTCATTATAAAATATTTTTACTACTTCTACTATCCCCAGTAAAATGTAACTGGTTTATGTCCGTAACACCAGATATCTGTGGTAATTACCCTGATTCCCTGGAGGTATGCTGTCTTGGAGACGAGAAATGATTTCCGCGAAGCACAGCAGGAGCTTGGGTATGGGGCTGGTTGTTCGTTGGTTCGTCGGCGCCTCCAGGGAGATTCAACAGGTCAGTGGCTTTATTCTACGCACTATTAATTTACTTTACTATCTTTTTACGCAGTATTGATTATGTTGTTTAGTAGGTCATGACTGTGTTATACGGCCGGATATCAATAATTATGTGATAAGAGTTTGCTGTTATGAGTTAATGTAACTACAGCGAAAATCCATTAGTTCATTATGTGCTTGCACTAGTGTTTAGGTGGATGTGAGATTTGGGTTTGTCTAGCTTTAATAGTTTCTGAAAGTCCTATGTTATTAAATAGGCTTTATCGCAGATGGGTCCCAAGATAAACTTCTGATAATATTTTGCGCTGCTGCACAGCCTATATAGTGTTGCTGTTGGACGTTAAACCAACCCAACAACAAAAAGAGTGCGCAGAATTACATATGTATGTCTCAGCCTGTCACACAATAATGACGCCAAACCAACCAGTATGGGACAGAAAAGATGCATTTTACGCTAACTTTGGGGATATGTCGCAATTAGTTTATTACTTTAAACGTATGAAAGCATTTGAAATGAACTGATGAATGATAATGAAACGGTGGCATTCAGTGTCTTTTAACCTTAATTTACTACCTGCGATTTGAGATAGCAAAGCTTAATATGTTGTAAAAGGTGGAAAAAACAATAAATCATTGCTGCTGTTTTTCTTCGTCGTTTCTTTTGAAAACTCATACATAAACTACAAAAAAAAAAATTTCAAGGTCAGATTGCGAAATAATATTAATCCTCTCAGACCGCTAATTAGTTTTTCAAAAAATCTAAATCATTTTCGTTTAATATAAAAAATGTCGACAGAACCTTTACAATCGGGACAATAGTGTGAGATTGTTTTCCTGTCTGACCACAAATTAATTGGTGAGCTCAAGATGATTATTATTTTCACAAAAACATGAGACTGATCTACGCCCCCCCCCTTCCAAACCAATTCAATGACTCTACTAACCCCACAAAAGGTCGGTGCCTTAGTTTCAACAAGGTTATATGATTTGAAATACGACGCGAGAAGCAGAAAAATGACTCCATACTCTACCTTAACAGTAATCGGCCAAAAAAAAAAAAGAAGAAGAAAAAATCTTCTTTGAATTTGAAAAGAGACATAGAAAGAGAAGTGAGAGAGAGAGAGAGAGAGAGAGAGAGAGAGAGAGAAAGGGAGACAATAGAAAGAGGGAGAGAGAGAAGTGAGAGAGAGAGAGAGAGAGAGAGAGAGAGAGAGAGAGAGAGAGAGAGAGAGAGAGAGAGATAGAGAGAGAGGGGGGAAGCAAAGATGCAGAACCAAAGAAATTGATATATTGATAGTGAAAGAGAGAGATGGTTATATCGTAGATAGATAAATAGCTAGATCAATAGAGAGTTCAGAGAGAGAGAGAGAGAGAGAGAGAGAGAGAGAGATAGAGAGAGAGAGAGAGAGAGATAGAGAGAGGCAGATAGAGAGAGACAAACAGAGAGAGACAGAGAGAGGGACAGAGAAAGAGGGAGATTGTTCAAGGTTTTAGGTGAAAACTAATGAGTCAAAGTGCTTGCTTTCAGCAACAGCTTTCAATAAGACAATTGTAATTGTTCATCACTTGATTCAGGCTATGATTGATGTTAAAGAAAAAAATAATAAACGCCCATTATTGAATATTCCTTAATCACAATGCCATATAAGAAAACGTACTGTAATTTCTTATGTCACGTACAGTTGCACACGACCATTACATCACGTAGGCTACTCAAGTATCGATCCGGTCTTCAATTACGGATGACAAGAGTAATCTCTCTTCAATGACATCCAGCATAAGTGCTTTCGTTTGATTCCTTTGTTGTTGTTGTTGTTGTTGTTGTTGTTGTTGTTGTTGCTGCTGCTGCTGCTTTTTCATCTTTGTTGCTTTTATCTTGAGATCCGGTTCGTTCCAGGTCTGGCAGTTTTATTACTTCTTTCACCACACGATCGAGGATACCAGGATGTCTGGATCAAGCGATCTCATGAAGTTTACACTGACATCGTGATCGATATGCGGTTGTTGGAAATTGGTATAAATGGTGTTGGTAAAATCATGTTTCGTCCCGCTGTTCTGGGTCAATTAACAAGAACCACTTCGTTCTGTTTCCCGGTCTCGGTTGTCAGTCACTTAACGCAATAGCATTGTCCGTTGCCTCATAATGCCTACCATCATTGCATCATTTACCTGCGCAATAATATCTTCCACCGACTTCACCAAATTGAAATATTAGCTTTAAAAGTAATAATAAATCACAACTTTCACCGATTTCTCCAATGCATCAGTAACGCATGCAGATTAAAACTATTCATGACCTTAACGGTTGCGAAATTTGCATTTTTAATAGATTTTGTTGTTGATTTAACAAATGAACGTATTACTTTCTTTTTTTCTTAATTGATGCCCCACATTCGTTTTGAAATAAAGAGCAAGAAAATCAGGTTTATTTTTTATTTTTATTTCACGTGTTTACCTTTGTATCGCAATCTGTTTTTACTTCCTTATCGTTGAATATTGGTAAATTAATAATTATGATCTTGGCCTTGCACACTTTTAACATGTCTTTTCCTCCTTTCTTTCTCTCTTTCTTTCTCTCTCTCTCTCTCTCTCTCTCTCTCTCTCTCTCTCTCTCTCTCTCTCTCTCTCTCTCTCTCTCTCTCTCTCTCTCTCTCTCTCTCTCTCTCTCTGTCTCTCTCTCTCTGTTAGTCTGTCTGTCTGTCTGTATTTCTCTCTGTCTCTCTCTTTCTCTCTCGTTCGTTTTCCTATCTGCATTTGTAATCTGCCCTGCTATTGGCTATTCTTCAGCACGAATTCGAAATTAAAGTAATGAAAGGTATGTAGAAATTAAAGATTCAATAAACAAAAGTGAAGGAAAATTTCAAACATGTGTGTATTCTAATAACTCCTTTTATTATTCATAACAAATCAGTTTTAGCGCAAAGCAGACATGGGACTAATATTGCAAAGTGAACTAGATTTGTACAATCATAAAAAATGTAGAAAAATGCGTTTCAGAGACTTTAAAAAGAAGATAATTTTTTTAAACCAGCATACTAATAATTTTTTCAAAGGATGATGTAAATCTAATACAGATTTCATCATTACCCCATGAGGTAATTGCATTTAATTTACAACTTTTTTTTTCTTTGGCGCAATTTCATTTACTTTTCAAAGTCAGACTCTGTTATAATAATAATCTTATCTTCTAACAAAACGATTTATAAACGTATAACTTATGATGTTTCCGATTTTCCACCATTTCTTTACCTATGAAATGGACTCATTACATTATCTTTTGAATCAACAATGAAACATCATAAAAAGACATTTGAAAGGTTAATACGAAACTAAGTTACTTGGTTGTACATATTCTGTAAACGAGCAAAATCAATACATTCTCAAACGTTATATTTTGTTTACGTTTTTAAATCTTTAAACTGTTTAAACTAACCAACAAAAAAACACGACAAAACCGACCAAACGAAAAACGAGTTTTAGTTCTTCGCAAAATCTTACCTCGTGAATTAAAGTTATGTTTATATGTAGCATCCATTTACAACCAGTTAACATAAGCCTTGTTTTATTACTGTAAAAATGATCAGAGATGTTGCTGAAATGAAGAGTGTCTAATCTATATTATACTAGATATCTTTGAATATCTGAGTCATTCGAATGGGTAAAATATGCGAAACATGAGCATTATTATCAACAAATTGTACAGTTTCATTGTGCAAACTTTGAAACACAAAAAATTGGTCATGTAATGTATGGCCAAAGTGATGACTTGAGATAACTCTAAGTTTAAAAACAAATATTTTTTCACTTTCCTAAAGGTATCAACTAGAATGGACTTTCATTGAAGTACAACATCCATTCTTCTGCCCATAAAATACAACGAATGGAGCGTGACATAGCTAAATAAACAAATCGATACGAATTTTAACTACTTACTAAAATCTATCAAATGCGATGTTGTATTACCATTTCCATTACAGAAAAATTGTATCTTACAACGCATTTTTCGAAGCAATTTTGAAGTAAATACAGTGGATTTCGAAGAAAACATCAGCAAAACAAAAAATTGTTTGTCTCATAACAACTGTAAAAGCACATCTGCATGGGGTAAAGGCTCTCAGTAAAACTGATAACTATTATGTAAAATTCTTGTCCAATCACCAGCGCCGTTCCAGGTCACATGACAGTCTCAAAGTTTCGGTTGGCCTCAAGCTCAAGTCAGCTGATCCACTGAAACGAGAGCGTAAGAAAAAAAATAGGGAAAGTTATTTCATATTACATTTTCCTATTTCTTTATTGTTGAAATTCGCAATATTTAAAATCTTTAAATATCTTTCAATTATTTGGACACTGGATGCATTAACATTAATTTGTTTTTTTAGAATTTATCTTTTTTTTCATGATTTTAAATTCAGTAAAAAAAAGGAAAAACATTGGGATGAATATTAATCAAGGCCAACCGAAAGAGTGAGAATGCCACACCTGGAAATATAAAATTCAAATACATAAATCCGCATGCAACCGTAGTTTTCACCAAAACCCCCATAATTTTTACATTTATTAAAACAAAAAAGTATATACAAAATAGGGAATGTTGTTTCACATTAAATTTTCCTATTTCTTTATTGTTGAAGTTTGCACTACTTAAAATGTTCAAATAGCTTTCAAGTATTTGGACAGTGGATGTAATTTTTGTAAAATGTATCATTTTTTATGGTGTAAATTTAATTAAAAAAAAAAAACATTGGCATGAATAATAATCAAGGCCAACCGAAAGAGTGAAAATGCCACACCTGGAAATATAAAATTCAAATACATAAATCCGCATGCAACCGTAGTTGTCACCAAAAAACCCTATAATGTATTACATTTATTTTAAAAAAAAATTCAAAAAAAAAACATTTGAGACAAGATACATACTTAAAATAGACACTTTTCAAACGCAGCAGCATTTTGACCATTTTTTTTTTACTTTTAAAGTAAAATGCATGAACAACCAACATCTCTTTTCATAAGAACATGAGAGTGAAATAACACAAGGAATAAATAATACATAATATGAAGAGAAGTTCTATCTTACATAATAACTAAAATATCGATTGAAAAATAATGTGAAAATCAATCTTGCAGCATCATTATAAAAATAATACATAAAGCAACATTTTCACACATCTTGCTCATTTATTTCGTCAACTGTAAATATTATCCAAAATAATCATAAATAAAATGGAATTTAGGTTCGGTTACAAAACAAACTATGTTAGTATTTAGATCTCTTTCTTTTAATGCCTTTACACAAACTATATGGCATACACGTTTTTCTTCGTTTTGGCCTTGGTCGATGAAAGAAAGAGACAGATACAACTTATGAAATAATAAACAGCATTATATTCTAAATAAAATTAAACACAAGGAACAGTCCATTTTTATTTTCAACATTAAACTGTATTGGACAGCAACAAAAAAGTCATATCATGAATCCCCTACTCAGTGAAATTAACAACCAAGAGCATACATTCGTATTATAGATCAACATTCAAGTTGTTTAGAGAACAAGTCAAACTATTACGTATAATGGTTAAATAGTTGCTCCATCTTATTACGTTTTGATCTAAAATTACCAATGATACGACATGAAGAACGAACAGAAAGAAAGTAACGCGTGCAAAAATTATTATTAAATAGAACCGTAACAATAAAACAGTAATTTATACATGAACATGGCATTATTATTTTTTCGTTCAGGAAGTCATGCATATAGGTTCAATTTAACTGCTATTACAGAAATAAATGTCTTCCTAAAAATATTGCTAGATGGAAAATATATTTACTTAAAGTCATCTTAACCAAACAATCAGAAGTATCTGTCAACGTCTTTCATGGTCGATATGTATCATCGTCGTTGCATTTTTTTCCGTCTAACTGTTGTTGTCGTAATTTATCTCTCAGAGAGAGAGAGAGAGAGAGAGAGAGAGAGAGAGAGAGGGAGAGAAACAGGAAATAAAAAGAGAGGTGGATAAGTAGATATACAGACAGTATTTTGTCCTTTCTTTCTTTTTTGTAGTTGTCTCCATAAGTATTCTTGTATTTTATCTCTTTGTCTGTGTGCGTCTCAATATATAATTATGTATCCCTCTGTCTCTCTAGTTATATATGTTTTATGCTTGATTGTTTGTGTGCGCTTTTCTTTCCTATTTTATATGCGTGTCTATATGTTCGTATGTCTTAAACTCTCTATTTCATGATACCCATCCCTGTCCCCCCTCTCTCTCTCTCTCACTCTCTCTCTCTCTCTCTCTCTCTCTCTCTCTCTCTCTCTTATACAACGGTCTCCATAACTAACATAGGGTTGTGTGTATTACACGTGAGCTTGAGCATCAAGCCTGTATTGATTGCATCGACCAAGTCTCATTACTGCAGGATTTGCTCTAATTAACTCCCCCGTTAGGCCCCATCAGCGAGGTTCTATCTCCCCAGATGTTTACATGCTTCTGAATCAGTCAATACCTAACACTCTACATTATTTCTATCCTAAAAAGACTCTACAGTATCGATGAAATGCAACTTATGCAATTGGTAATTTAGAAACAACTGTGTTTCATTTCATAATAAATAATATCATAGATCCAATAACCAATTCGATTTAACCAAATAGAAGAGTCCTCTTTTCCTTAAGCATTACATACGTTTTTTAAATACAGTTGTATAAGCAGCAAAGTAAAGTCCGTTTTTAAATATTAAATATGGAAATACCGAACTTTCTTGGCAATGAAAAATAATATAATTGATAAAAACAGTAATTCAGTGAGAAATATTAAAAGTATTTCAAATGGAACCCAAAATAGAAAAGCGAACAAATGATAATAACAAAGCAAACAAAAACATTATTTTAAAACAGATCTAGAGTCGGTGCGCACGTCGAAATCTTCATTACGTCTGTATGTCTGAATATTTATCACAGAAGGCTAATAATGCGACGCACGACAAAGACATAACACGCATCAAGTCCTTTTTTCATCCCTTAGTATCAGCATGGTTTCATGAAACTTTAAACCAAATCTGCCAAAACTTAAACCTTTAAGGAACCCCAAGGTATTGACGTTATCGTGTAGTTAATTATGATTATTATTTGTTTAAAGGTGTAAAGGTTTCCACGCTTGCGTTACAATTTTCGTAAGCAATGGCACAAAAGATATGAAATTTTAGCCAGGGTAATAACATTTCAAAACTATAACAAAGATTGGTTTGGAATGCAGAAATACTAGAGTTCGGGGAATACTCAATTATCATGTAGAGCATGAAATGAGAACTTTTAACATACATTGTTATCTTGTCTACGTATGTTCAGCAAGTGTGCTTTCAAAATAATATTATTATGTTACAAAGAGTCAATTTGTTGTAACAGATAAAAGAAAATAATTTCTAACTTACTTTTTAAAAGCAGATAATTGATTCAAATACTGAAGATTTTCTGAGCACACAATATTATTGATTTGAATTAGTAAATATTTAGAGTGGCAATATAAACTTAATCACATACAAGATTAATTATCATAAAATCCACCACCCTTAGCTATAATTAAAAAGTAAATTTTATAATCATAATGACTGTCGCAAAAGCATTAAAAAACACAGAATATAGATCAAGGAAATATTACGAGAAAAATTACATTCTTGGAAAATGTTGCCAAGAAAGGGATGGCATACCTTAGCCTGTTAATAACATAAATCGTAACTTTGTAAATTCTTTAAAATTATAAAAAAAAAAAAGGAACGCATGCACATAGTAAATATTAACAATTATGTTCGCGATATTAGCTTTTCATTTGCTCATCGCCTCTCTGGCTTGCATACATCTAGTGATATATTATACTAAAAATATGATCAGTGTTTCTGTTGTTATGTTCAGAGCAAACCTTTAAGCTTTATTATAATTATTCCTTTCACGTCTTGTGTATCTTTGTGTATCTACAATCGTATCCACATTTTCTTGAGATTATCAAGTCTCAGTTGACTGTGAAAATTGTGACGTTCACAACTCTTTTTGTATAATTAATTTCAGGAGACAAGTTTTCAGTCCACATTTTTAGAACCCACGCAGCTTTTCAAATTTCACCCAAACTCAGACCCAAACAAAAAGAGCTCAAGGAAAATATGAACGATCTGAACTGAAAATCATGGTAGTAGAGATGAATAAAATTATGCCGATGTTTTAAGCTTTTGTGTGTGTGTGTGTGTGTGTGTGTGTGTGTAGAACACTTTAAATACGAGTGGTCCACTTGTTCCTCATCTGTCGGTGCTGTAACGAGTCCACATGCTCTTTGATCGAAAACCCCTAGATTGATTCAGCGAGTCCTGGAAAGAGTTTTTATGGGTCTCCTTTCAGGATATTTAGTAAAGCTAAGAAGCGAGACGTGATAATAATACTGTAACATAATTGACATTAGAAAAATCAAAAATACTAATAGATAT
>RQTK01000510.1:269612-313231 GCA_003991915.1 Elysia chlorotica
TAATAATAATAATAATAATAATAATAATAATAATAATAATAATAATAATAATAATAATAATAATAATAATAATAATAATAGAAATAGTAACAATAAAAGTACTGATTTAAAATATCATACAGTTGGCGATTATTATAATATTTATAAAAGTGTCAATTTTGAACATAGCTGATTAACAAACAACATGCTACATGTGACGCATGCTAGATACATAGAGAATGTAGAAAAAAAAAAAACCAGAAATAATTCACTTACACATAAATGAGCAATAATACTATGCCTAAAGAGAAATTGATATGTTTTCTGAATTCCATGAAATATGAACAATTAATGGTAAAACCAGCATTGCGCAAAAGTCTCTTTCACTCTTTTACGTTATGTATTAATAACAAACAAGCAGGTATGCGGTAAATTTAAACCATGCATTAGTGAATAATTGTACAAATTTTGACACCTATAATTTGATGACGCCAAAGAATAATTTGGTAGCAAAATTACAGTCTTTAACTCAAAGTATAGCACCATTTCAGGCACACTAGGGTGTTGTTATTACTTATGACGTGCAATATTGTTGTTAGGAATTTCAGATTTGTCTTACGTCGGTATTATGTTCTATAATTACATTAACTGACATAATTGTACTAGAAAAACGGTCAAGTGTCATAACGCTACGGAAGACAAGGAGAGCGGAATTCTAAAGTGTGAAGGTTTAAGGAAGGGAAGGTTGTGTAGGCAGCTTGAACAGAACATCAGATAAAACAAAAATCACCAAGTTTTGAAAAACATTTTTGATTTGTTTAAGAATAACTAAAATGCGCAAATCTAATGCGGCAATCCGCTTGTAAATTGGACAAAATAGTGTATAAAATATAACATGATTTTAATCCGATAGCCATTACTTGAAGACAAAATGAAAATACCATTTGTGACCTGGCAACAAGTGTGTGGAGTGATAGGAAAAGGTTAAAGTATCCAATATCCCTCCCTATCTTCTCTTGTTTACTAAATATCGCTAGGTGACAAACAAATCTCTGAAGCGAATTAATTCCTTAACTACGAGTTAATTAATCTATATGTGGGTATACAAGGGAATTTGCCATAGAGTGCCGTACTAACTGAACAAACTACCTTTTTTTAAATAATGTTTGGTGGAGTTTGTGGTGTTTAGTCGCCTGGCCTCAATATTTAAACTAGACTCGTTATGTGAAAATAAAGTAAAATAAATAGCTGTCAAGAACATTAATGTTTTTATCAGTTGCTATGAGATGCCCTTAACTTATCTTATAATTTCAACCCCGAAACTTGAAAAAAATTGTTTAAGTTAATATTAAGAATTATGACTAGGTACACACTTTTTTTTAACATTAGCGCTGGCATGATAAAATAGAGTCATCAATTCTTTGGTTAAAAGAAACCCAGTTTAAATGAAGTTATCTTTCTTTCAGCCGTACGGCCTGAAGTTTTCTAGGAGAGATGGAGAACTGCTTGCAATTTGAACCTTTCATGTCTAGCTCGACAGTACAGAGTGCTACTAACTGATCTGCCGAGTGCCATTGTAAAAATCTAATTGAGTATTAAATGCACAGTTGATATAACTGTGAAAGGATGACTGGACTAAACATTATACGAAAAGGATTCTCAAGGAAAACAAGCCAACTATTGAGAAATAAGGGAAGACTCTAACCCCATGAACATTGTTTTAATATCTTTGTTGTATTAAAATGTTTCAAGTAGAATGTGGTGAGACCAGAAAACCATTGTGTATGACATTAGTACAGAAACGCCAATAAGCAAACAATAAGATGAGAGAGTTAATCACAAACACAAGAGAAAATCCGCCTGATTGATCAATGTGTGTGGACCGAGAACAATAACAATGAGCTTAATGGATCAAATCAATTAGTTTAGACAGTACACCTAGCCAGAGCACGTGAATCACGTGTGACGGTGTCTGGAAAAGCAAATCAAACGGGCGTTACTCCTGGCAGAGCAGGCTACTGAAGGTGTCGAGGAAAATCTTGACACAATTTCATTATTTTACTTTAAAAGCGTGTTTAAATAAAATAGACGTTTTTAATGATTACTAAAATATTTTGAAGCTATTTAAAATGTAAATATTTTATTTTGATTTTCTTTCCCTGTGTTTCTTGACTATATCCTAAATAAATATATAGGTACGAGCTAAGATTTAAAATTACTTTTCTTATTTGTTATTCTAAAGCACGGAATATTAAGATTTCAGCTAAAATTAATATGACCTCAAAATAGCTATACCTTTCCTGTGCTAAAAGCCATAGGACTGCATTTGGGCCTTTGACTTGGTGCTTGATGTCCCTAAGCATTAACTGACAAGGCTACATGTTTAAACTTTACGTAATGTCATGGCAATCATCACTCAACTTTCTGTGACAATAGCTACAGGTCAGGGTTGAGACTCGAACCTCGGCCACAGATTCATCAGTCCAGAGATATAAGGAAATGGGCTGTGAGCTAAATGTGTAGAGAAAGTGTATATACCCCAAAATTTAATATTTTTTTGTCTTTTAAGGTTTCCCAAGAAAAATCCTAAAACTAGACAGACACATTATACCAACAAGTAGGGCTGCAATCCTATAACTTCTACTTGTAGATTTAGGACAATATAACTATGCAATTTAGCGTAAAAAAACTAGTACCATTTACACGCAAATGTGTTTTGGTGACATCATACATGTGCCCATAGACCAGGTTCGAACCTGACACCCCATATTCGCCACTCTGGAGCACCTACCAGCTAAGCACTGAGAGTACAACGTTGTTTTTTGCGAGATGTACTGGGGATCCGCACGCAAACACATTCAGGTGCCAAGCGCCATAAGGCCACAACTAATACGCAAATGAATTTCTGGGACCGACGGACCCCACCAAGTTACGTGTTATTGGATTGGGCAAGACCCCAACGTCACGAGCTTGGCACCAGGTGACCCAACAAGGATAAACCCAGGTTTGCCCGCGTAATTCCTGGACCGTACAGTAGTCCTCAGTCCCGCGGTGGCCTTTCCTTCCTTTCTGGCCAGCGACGGCGAAAACAATGTGTTGTTCTGACTTTGCTGGCTGAGCGTAAGTAATTAATCTTAGCAGGAGCAGCGTAACTCCGTGGGCTTACCAGTAAACAATAATTATTGAAGAAATTATAGAGAGCTAAAGGTTAGACCGCGGTGGTAAGTCTTGTAATATCTTATATAATCCTTGAAGTGACTATTAGAAAATCGATTTGGAAAAAAGACGAAAAAATTTATTTAGCGACCGCAGAATTATTATCTATAAAGTTTATAATTCTTCATTCAACATTGCGACTGTATCGGCATATTACCTTGATATCTGTCTTGGAAGAAAAAAGACAAGTAGATTTCTTGTCTTATATGTATTCTTAGTGTTAAAATCTTAGCAAAATCCAGGTTATGTGTCGCACTTAAAGTTTACACTCAGTTTTAAAAAAAAATTCGGAATAAAACTAATAACGCTTAATACGTTCTCCTATGGACCTCTGGTCTATTGCATTTGAATTGAATTTAAAGGCTACTGAAAGCGAAAAGCTATTACTTATCATATTTAAAAATTATCCACCGATTTGTATTACTTGGTTTTACACCATTTTCTTCATTCTTATGTCATTGGCAAATTGAACTTAATTTTAATGTTTTTTAGTTGTATAATGCAACTCCAAACAACTGTAATGCATTAAAATGTTCTTTTTAGAGGACGATATAAAATTAAAACATATGTATTGAGAGCTACCTATTTGACATGATACGTTTGCCTTTTTAAATATGTTTCTCTTTCAGTTGTAATCTAGCTTTATAAGTGCGTAACGAAACCCAAGTGGTTTTTTTTGTGTTTTTTTTAGCTTGCTATTAACTTTCTAACACGTTATTAAGCTCGGTGACTTCTCGGAATTCCTTTCCAAGTTTTGAGACGTAGGATTGTAAACAGCACCAAGCGCATAAACTTACCAAATGGATTTTTTCCTTGCCTCTTAGGATTTAATGGTAAACTGTTGAAGTTGTTTTCTGGGGACAAACCCAAAAGATCTTAGAGAAAATATGGGTACGAGAAGAAAATTCAACTGAAGTCGCTGGAAATAAAATTGACAAAAAAATTTGATAAAGAAAATGGATTTTTTAGTACTGCGCTTGTCATTAGCCTTTCAATGAAATCAACTGTAAACTTAACCATACTGTTCATTGTTAATGTTTTATCTACTTAGCAATTAGGGCTTACTTTTATTTTCATGAATATTATCCTAAAACTTTAATATACTATAAACCTGGCATGTTGTCTCGTATAGCTCTACAGAAGTCACTGAATGGGTCAGATTATAATTATGCTTAAAGCTCAGGAGCATTACATTATGGTACTAACTTACCATTGACACCAAGGCATGATTTCCATTCCTCGAGGGTTATTCTCCTGTTTTTGTCTTCGTCGCAGTAACGTACAAAATTGCGTCGACATTTCCGTGGATACTTTTTGTTTTTCAGAGTTGTCCGTCGAAGCGGTCTCCATTCTTTCCTGTCTAATACCTTGGAAAGTTATACAAATAAAACAATTTCATATACATTCTAGCTCCTCAAAATGCATCTAGATTTTTTTCTTGGGACACTGACGCAACACTTTTCTCCGTCTTTAAAAGTTAGTTTTAAATATAGTTATAAATACAGCATAATAAATGTTAATGCTGTAAAATAAATAACATGCCTTTGCCTTCAGTGACCTAACCTAAATAGAATTATTTAAGGCAATTGGTCCATTTTCTTAGTCATTATCTGGCAACACGGGGTTGTTTAGGGGAAAAAGAAAAATATATTTAAAAATAATTGTAAATAAATGTTATGGTATCAAAATATAATACTTCCCTTATAAAAATTCATTCATACCATGGTTTGAAGCTAATGGTACCGAAACTATCTGAACGGTACCGACACTATCTGTAGATTTTAAAATTATCATTTGAAGATGAACTTAAAAATGTATTATAATAACAGAGAAATAAAATCGATATTTCTAACCAAAGATAGTCTGATATATTTCATCTAAATATGTAAAAGCTCTTCAGATTGTTTAGCAGATATCAATGTGATATTCTTACCCCATTATTGTTCGTATCGAGGTCCTTTAACTTCCATCGAGCAACAGTTTCACGTAAAGACATGTTATCCTCAGGCCCAATACTGTATAAAACAACAGAAATGGTTAAATAAAAAAGGAATGGTGTTCAAAAGTACACTTGAACTTTAACGAATTTGTTTTGAAAAGCACTTGTCAGATTTCCGACAATATAATTAATTTTATTAAATTAATAAAGTGGGTAAAAAGAAATATATATCGATCTATTTCAAATCTAAAAACGTGTACTGAAACGTGTTTAATAGCATCACGTTTAGGTTCGTTATTTTAAATCACGAAGCTTTAAAGCAAATGTGAGCAAAACAAAATAATTGGGATGCTCAAACGTGTCCAAAAACATCACAAGTTGTTCGGAATCGTGACAATCAATAATCTAATTAGAATAATAAAAAAGGATTTAAACGATTCGCTATGTGTTTTGTTCATGACTTGGTTTTTTCTATTAATTTGCTGGGATCTGACACGGTACATTAAAGTACAATAAAAAAGCCTATTTTATCCACATGAAAAAAAGATAAGTCAGAATGTTTTAAACAAACGCCAGAGATTAGCTAGAAACATATCATCCAACATTTCAATAGCACCTACTTGCTTTTATTGTCTTTTGCAAGGAGTGCTGCTTTTCTCTCCTCAGTCAAGTCTCCCATCAGATCTACCAGAAACCTTCGCTTCGTCTCAAACGGGCAATCTAATATTACAAATTGGTTGGATGTCAATTGGCCATGTTGTTTACCCAAGGAAGGGAATATTAAATTAGTTTAAATTTAATTAGAAAAAGTAAAGTTAATTACGCCAAAAAAAAATGATAACGTCGATAAAGCTGAAGTAAAAAATAGCAGAATAAAGAAAATACAAAACAACTTGAAGAACTCAAAAAACATAGTTCAATAAAATGATAATTTCATTATGGCGAAAAAACAGAGAGAGAGAGAGACAGAGAGAAAGAGACAGAGAGAGAGAGAAGAGAGAGAAATATATAGAGAGAGACGGGCAGAGATACAAAAAGTGAGACATGCAGAAAGAGAGAGACTGAGATCGAGGGAGAGACAGAGAGAGACACAGAGAGATAGAGAGGGGGGTGATAGAGAGACGGAGACAGACATAGACAGAGACACAGAGAGAGGTGGGATAGAGAGAAAGAGGGATACAGACATATACAGACAGGTAGGCAAACAAGCAGAGAAATGGACACACATAAAGAGTTATCGATTGGATAATAATTTGTATGGTATAAATCAAAGCAAAGTGGCTACAGTTTACACAATGAACTATTGTGTGATTAGTATATGATGGATGCCCTAAGCAAACGTTGCATATTCGTTTCCATTGGACATTAAATTATTGATCAATCACGTTGCTTAGAAATTGCTTCGATTTTGCTTAGCAAGGAAATAATCAATGGAGAAAAAAAGTCTTCACCACGACAACTATTTATTTAATAATTACACTTCAAGCCTCAATTTCAACTGTCTTATTTAGGAAAGCAGCCACATTTGATTTGATAAGTGGGTTTAAAAATAACTTTAATGAAACACCCTCATTTTATGCAACTCAGATTTAAAAACACGATTGTGATCATCTGGATCTAGTTTTAAGAAAAAAATGGTCAGGATGAAACATTACTCATCGGCTATTTTTCCAAAGGTGTTACGGTTGATCAAATTTACTGATTGGTGTAATGATTATTCCATTTAGGGGTTCCACAAGCCATAATTTATCAATCAGAATGGGATATAAATGTTTTCCGATTTGTGTTAGCTGCCCTATGAAGTTCCATTATCGATCTGTGCTAAATTTGGAACTTATTACGTTAATTTAAAATGTAAAAGTGAAACGCAGAGTACACCTAAATAGGAATCTATAATTAATGGTTCCCTTTTTTTGGTTTACTTGATATGCTTAATTTAGAACGCTAAGATTGATAGAGACCAAGGCGTCCAAGCCTTGATAGACAAATTCGGAATAGATTTAACGAAGAATGTACTCCATGGAAATTGTTTTTATTCTTCTTCTTTTCCAACTCTTTCCCACAGTTTCTTTTTCCATAAATCAAAAAAAAAAAAAATTTTTTACATCACGTTTATTTTTAAATTATTACAACATCTATCTACGAAGACCAACCCCGGGTCTTACGCCCAGCCTCTATTAGACGCTGTGGTCCTAATAAAATAGTAAAAAATCAACACTAATTAGATAAGTTTTCGAATACTGTTGTAACTGTGTCATAGTTTTAGTTTATGTCTGAAATCAATGTATTTAAATATGTGTGCTTTCTTCGTTTTAAGTCTTTGCTAGAGAAACGGTAGTATGAATAGCATCTTATTCAGTGCACGGTTACGCAACGCGTTCAGGGTATTTCCTTTTGAGATTTCTTAGTACGTTGGGTACTGATAGTATAATGGAGGTGTTTGATAAGTGGCTTCGATAAACATTGGTCTGCATTAGCGCTGAGAGTTCTGCACTAATTGGGGCTTTCGACTGTTTGTTCTATCGACTAGGTACTCAGTGGCAACACTTTGAACTCCTTGAAGATGAAAGAAAGAGTGACGACAAGTGATGTAACATTATTATCAAAGATAGGAAGTCTTGTAGGATATGGTAAATTACAATGTGTCAAATAAGAGATTTAGCAGGGAAGAAAAGTACGTTGTGTTATTATTAGAACTGAGACACGTTCCTTGGTTCGTGGGTCCTTTTCCAGAAAGCACCACTAAAGTATGATATTTTTAAACTGCTATAACTTTATGAATTTGAGTCTAAAAAAATGATAATGTATTTAATGGTTTCATAGGAAAAGTAGGATAGGTAGCTGAAATACTGTTTGTTATGTTTATTTGATTATTCATTTTTCTTTGTAGATGAAATAGTACGAACATGTGCCCTTTTTTATGGACGAAAAATTGCGACTTGAACTTTGGGTGTCAACAAATGATGTTGTATTGAATGTCATAAACTACGTTTTTTACCAACATATGATTTGAGAGCTATTGGTAAAGATTACAATTTGAAGAAAATCGCGTTTAAATATAAAAAACAGTGAAAATGTGTTTTAGATTTTTTGTTCTTAAATTTTGAAAAGTGTACGATTTGGTTACTGCCAATTTGGTAACGATCGTGACTTTGTGGCAAAGGTAAAAAATCTTATAAACATAATTTGATCAAACTTTGTGTGATTTGCCACATTGGTATCCATGTTCTAATTTTAATCAACTTTTTCAAGTCCATGTAGTTGGAAGAAGTTATTGGTGATCAAAATTTTAGCGATGATCGTTACACGAGAAGAAACTATCACACTTTCCTGGTGCGTTATGGAGAAGACCCTCATACGCAGTACAAGGTACGTCATTCGTAGTAATTTAATGTAAAATAATAGTACAATAATTGTTAAAAATAAGTTGTTATTCCAATATACGTGGCATAACTCTTTTCAATTTAACTTGTCTTAAAACCACCTAAGTTAATTTGCCTGAAAAATATCTAGTATTCTGAGGTAAAACGACCTACGAAAGGGAATAATTTTGGACTGAAGATCGCTATATTGGAAGTGCGTGGAATCAAGGTACATCGAATGTCGTTTTCCTACATCGAGTAACAGTAATAATCATCCAACAACATCTTTGCACTTGACTAAGACACTGATTTCTCTGGCCAAGTTATAAAGTAGCATCTTTTTCCTTCATAAACAGTAAGGTAAATACCTGTCATTTCTCACACTAATTCAGAGATCTCGCTACAGACATGTAGTTAGGTGTGTTAAAAAAAAAACAAGTAATTGCGAATTTGCCGTAACTATAATTATGATTCTAAATTGCGACTTTTCATTCTGTAAAGCAAATTTGAACAGCAAAGAACACCAAAATCGATGTATTTGACAAGTGTAGTGGAAATAGCGACGCATAGAGTAAGAGGGAGTTCTTTTTAATCAAACAATTTTCAAATTCAAGGAACATGGGCACACTGACTTTATCAATTTTTTTTAGTTTAAACAAGAAGCGCATTACAGTTTATCATGGTGTTAAGTAAATTCAAACAACTGATAAAGTCAAACATTTTATCATCGTTACATTATGCAGCACATTTCTAATTCTAAACCTAATTTAGAATTAAAGAGCACATCTTTTAAAGGGAAGAATTTGAACTGCTGTCTATAAGAACGACTCAAAAAGAAAAAAAAAGGAAAGGCGTAAGAGAAAAATAGTGGGAGTGAGTTGAGTGCAGATAATTTGCATTGATAGAGCTGATAGAGAGAGCTAAAACTATGCGTGTCAATCAAAAATCTTTAAAATTAGTTAACTGGATAAAAGAAATACTTTAAGACGAATAGATGAATCCGATTGTCTATTTACCTTCTAATTCCCGTTCATTTTCAAAGGAACAGTTTGGTTTGACTCTAAATGTCGCTGTTCCAGGTATTGGTGTTCCGGTATTTTCCTGGAAATATTAATGAAAAGACAAACCATTATAATATTCTTTATTATAGTCCATAGCCATTCTTGTAATAAATAATTATTATATAAACAAACACGTTTTTTTTTTTCCTTTCGCAGGTGCCTCGAGGAGTGCTTTATGAGGCGCAAAATGCGCCTATTTTTATAATTATTTTACTAATCATTGGTTATAAAGAAAAATCACAAAAAGTTTTCACTACAATATTATAACCTAATATATGTATCAGGAAAAGATATTGGGCACCAAAGAATTATGAAAATGTTGTAAACTTCTACTCTGATGTAATGCTAAATCAGTTGTAATTATACTTGAACGCATTTCTTGTGTTTTTCAATACATGAATAGTGTTTAATTACAATTACCATCATTATTAATTATTAAATTCTGTAGTTTCTTCTCCTTCGTTTAACGCTACGCATGGATTGAAAAATGTTTTTTTTTTTTTTTTGAATGGCGTTGAAAAGGGCAAAGAGGAAACCATAATCGATTCAGCTGTTCAGCTATAGCCTCTATTTGCAGATCCTTTTTCGTGGGATTTTCTTAGTGTTTTCATGTTTTGCCATCGAAGTTGAAGAGAAATAACTGTTAGCTCAACGTTGTGGCAATTGCTATGCTTTCGCCCAGCTATTTTAGTCTATCTGTCAGTGTGCATATTTGTCTGTCTGTATCCCTCTCTCTCTCACTCTTTCTCTCTCTCCCCCCCCCCTCTCTCTCTCTCTCTCTCTCTCTCTCTATCTCTCTCTCTGTGCCTCCCTCTGTGTCACTTCCTCCCTCTAACCATCACTCTGTTTTTCTCTTTCGTACCTGGGTCTCTGTCTTGTTTGTTTTGTATTTCTCTCTCTTTTTTTTTTCTCCATCTATGGATTTCTGTGTTCACCCCATGCCTCTCCACTTCCTGTTGTTCGTTTTGTATGTCTCGCATTGTACCTGTTTGTCTATTTCCTTTCTCTGCCCCCCCCCTCTCTCTCTCTCTCTCTCTCTCTCTCTCTCTCTCTCTCAAAATCGCTCTCCCTACTGGCACTCATTCTTTTTGTCGTTTTCGCTCTCAAAAATGAATAGTAAAAACTAGATGAGGCAACACAATAAAAAAAATATAATGAGTGCGCTAGTTATTTCACGATCATTCGTGATTCAATAAAATAGCTCATTATTTTGTTTTTCTTCGCTTTCTCAACGTCCCACGCCCCTTTCCTCTTTTCTTTTCGTTCGTGTTGCTTCTGTCCCTTATTTTTTACCTTTTTCATTTTTTTTCTTCCTCTTCTCCTTTCTTTTTTATGCCAGTTTTTTTTCGTTTTAATTTTTGTCATCTCTAATTTTTCTTTCTCTCATTTCCTGTTTTCCTTCAACTACCTTATTTTTCCTCCATTGTGCAACTTGGAAAAGGCTTTTTTCTTTAAGGGTATTATACCCTCACCGAAGAATGATGTGAGTTAGTTTAATATACTTTCAGGCTAGCGTACAATAGTGATTATTTCTAAATCTCTCAAAAGAAAGAATATCAAAAAGAACTTGTTATAAATTTCTCAAAGCCATCAATTGCGATTCCTTACAAAGAAAATACGTTGTCATATTAACAAATCATCCAAATTTTATACACGGACTCTGTTCACCGAATAAAAATATCAAAAGAACCCACACCTATCCCCGCCTTTCAAGAAAATACATGGAAGTTTAATTATTTTTAACGAGATGGTGTAGAGAAAAAATGACATCTTTTATACGGGAATAAAGGATGCACAAGAACAAGCGATTTCAATATTATTTTGAATAGCAAGTTTATCTCTTTGTATGTTTCTCGGTTAGTTTCAATTCAAAGGTAGGCCCCAATTTTATGATTAAATAAATTATTTAATTAGTAAATAAGTAAATTGATATGATGAAAACCCATCAAACGATTTGTACTGATTGAAATAATGCCGAAACGCATTTTCACATTTTGGTTTTAATCATTATTATTTTCATTGTGATAAAATGTTTGGATTACCGACCCAACCACGATGAGAGTGTATGTTCGAATTCTGCAGAGTGCAAAAAAAATATATGGTAGACAGGTGTGGCCCGACCCTCTTGAAAAGTCAGCAGTTAAGGGCCGAAACACTTGCGTTAAGGCGGATTTCTTTTCTGAAGACTATCTGCTACCTAGCTCGTCGACCAGTTTCTTCACACATTTTCATGTATGCAAAACAAAGTAATATGATGGTAAAACTCAAATCGATTTTCATGTGCAGGTATTTAAAATATAAATTGCTATCTGAATACTGACTTGAACAAACGAGAAGAGAATTTTAAACACTCATATACTTAACAGTATAGTTAGAACATTCGGTTGTATAAAAACATGTATTAACAAAAAGAGTATTATGGTTATTAGGTGAATAGAGAGTGGTTACATTTTGCTGAGTCCAAAATGCTTCTTTAAAGTAGTTTTTAGTTTTGACCTAGGTGTAAATATTGGTGAAAAATCTGAGTGGTTCTAAATCTAATGGACGATTGATACAAACATCACTTTGTATTACCTCGAGGATCGCTTGTCATTATGCTTTAAAAATAAATTTAGGTTGAATTAGCAGGTTGGAGATCGACGATCTTAAATTTCTTGTAAGAATAGTTATACATTTTCAATTAATGTTCTAACTAATTGTTAAGTTATATATAGAGAAATTTGTGGATGTGCATTGATAATTAGTTCCAATGACGCACTGGTACCCAGTACATATTTTGTAATGCTTTATTAACACTCTTTTAGCAATCTTTTTTTATTAGTCTGGCAGCTTTGTTCTGGTTATAGAGTAGCCTGTTTAACTTACATTCTGATGCTGGTTGAATTCTGCAATATTCTAATAAAGATAAAATAATATGTGTTGTATAAACGGAATCGAACATATTGTTAATTACATCAGTAACTCGAACCTGTATTCAAAAGTAAACTCTTACTTGTATACTTCATAGACATGTATACATTATTTTGCATATGTGTAGTCAAGACCAGAACTATCTCTATTCTTATTGATTTAAGTCTTGCATCGACAAACTAAATTATTCAGATATCTTATGTTCTACAATACCTGGACATTAGTATTCGTAAAGTTTTTACAGGTAGATATTTTATACGAACGCACGAGTGGTTTCTAATCTTACATAGGCAAAGCAGTGGTAACAACGCCAATCTCTGAGACCAAAATCTAACATTTACGTACTGGCACTGCCTACACATATATTAATGCTTAAAAAGCTTTAAATTACAATTAGACACACCACCAGCATCCTGTCTCCTTTTGACATACCCCCCTCCCCCCTCAGCACGTGCATCTTCCATTAGTGCGCGAAAATCCGAACCTGGGACCTCTTAGCGTTCAGTTAAAAGCAATATCGACTAGGCTATCTCGCGCATCATCAAAAACACATTATAAGTTAATGAACAAACGTATCAAGACGCATCAGCATTAGCACTTTCTCCCAATCTCCAAATCCACCTGCCAAGATGCAACCATCAGCTGTTCTTTTAGACAATCAAAAGTAATGCCTACTGAACTATTTCTTTCCCACCCTTCCTCATCAACAACACAATACTATTTCTGCACTGTGCTAAGAACCGAACCTACGCGATTCTTTCAAACAATCAAAATAGATCGAACTAAGGCATATGGCGTGACGTATGTTTATCAATTATAAAAACATACGTGGGCGCTTCCATTGGTCAAACAGAAGCACGTGGTGCCACTGAGACATAGCGGAGATGCCAAGATTTCTTTATTAATAAACTTTCACCGAACCAACTAGCAGTGTACGAAATTGGACAAAATACAATTTTGACCGATATTGGGTTTCGAATCTGAAACCACCCGATTGGGAAACCAACACTCTACAACGTTCACCAATTCGCGCGCCCTCCCTCTGACTGAGGTAAATGTATATTGGTGTAAAGTATGTTGTCTTTTTTGTGTAACCTATACCTGAACGCACCAGCAGCTCTAGACGATCACCTTCCTGGCTGATGTATATTGTGGCAAGTATATTGTAAAACAGAATTATCTGGTCGCTTCTAATCGCTAACCAAAAGCATTTTTGGTTGAGCTATCTTCTTTTTCAACGCAAGTATCACTTCTCAAATTCAACGTATTGAATAATATTAGCATGTATACGGTGTAAAGTGTATGTTCCAACAGTTAACCATACCTGGACGCACCAGCAGTAGCCCGTTTCCTTGTGGCACTGCGCCTTCTCCCACATGCCGTTGCTCTGGCAGGCCGGGATGTAGTGCTTGGCGTCAGGCTCTTGAGAGTAGAGAGCCAGCGCGTCCCGCTTGCCGTCAATGCAGGTAAAGCTCTCTACGAAGAAATTACACGGCATAATAATATAGAAATTATTTAAAGAGTTTGGGGTGCATTTTAACAGCAGTTGGCTGTTTTATTACGGTATTGATTGATAATTATTGTGTGTGTGTTGTTTTTTGGGGGGTGTTTTTTGTTTGTTTTTTGTTTTGTTTTTTTTTTTTTTTTTTTTTTTTTTTTTTTTTTTTTTTTTTTTTTTTTTTTTTGGGGGGGTGCTATTTTGTTGTTGTTGTTTTTTTTTTAATTTGGGAGAAGGGTGTTGGTGTTTTCACTCTTGCATTCACTGGAAGTAAACCTTGCTTCCATCAAACTTTACAACACATAATCACAATGAAATAGTGCGTCAGTTCGAAATTATTTTACTACCATCAGTTTTTTCATTACACCATTGTTTTCTGATAATATTATTTACTCTTCTTTTGGTAAAATTTGATACAAAATTATGCATTTTGTTCTATGAAATATTAAACAAAATATCAACAGATTTCGAAATAGATGAAACTAAACACAACATGCTGTCAGCAAACATACTTATCAGTTTAAACGTATATTAATCTGTAAATAATAAATCTTTAAGATAAAAGTAATTAAGCCTATATTTTCCATTCAGCTTCCTTTATCGAGATAAAAATTTACAAAAAACAACAACAAAAAGAATAACAATCTTATCCGTCATAACAAAAAACGTTTGTTCTATGAATTAAGCGTGTCTCGAATCAATACATTTTTTTCCAAACGCATATTAATCCTTAAACATGTTTGAATAGATTTTCAAGGCCATAAATTCTATAGTACATAATTAAAGTTGCGAAATCAGTAAGATGACTGCTCACAGTGTTTACGGAGGCTTAGTTTAAATTAATGGATAGATGATTATTACGTAATACATTGTCACATGAAAAAAGAAAGAAATTTACTTTGTGATAAAATAATACGTGAGGTATTTTCTATATTTTTGTTTGTTTGAAGGAGCTTTAAGAAATTTAGCTGGAAAATATAAGTGTATGCAACTGTACATATATTATTATCATTATCTTTTATTATTGTTTTTATAAAGACATCTGGTGCTATACCGGTGAGGCATCTAGTCCCTCCTGTATATCTAGATATGATTCCCAGTGCGCAAATCGCAAACCGCAAATCGACAGAACGCGCCAGGCATAACATACTCGTACAAACATTATTAAGATAACCAGTCATTCCGTGATGCACTGCAATCCAACCAGAGATTATGGCGTGGACACTGAGACAGCCACTGTTGGACTGTAGGTCCAGCGAACACGTTCTACTCACCCTCGGCGATCCGCTCAAATGAGATCGGGGGCCTGGCAGCACTGGGCGACCCGGGCTCCTGACCGTCTGTGTTGTGAGGTGGCTCATCACCTAAGTCTGGTTGTCTTCCAGACGGCCGCAGCGGGTTTACACCCCCGGCTAATAAATCTGTAGGTAAAAATGTGTTAGAGTGTATGCCCCTTTCAATTGCATTAACGAGATAGTTAGTCTCTGTGTGTATGTATGTGTATGAGAGAATTATTAGGGGTTCAGGAGAATGGAGGTAAGAGAAAGACAGAAAATCAGGGTAAGGGAAGAAAAAAGGTGACATATAAGTATGTGAAGCATTTTAACATACTATGAAATACAGACTAAAGAACTTTTTCACGGCATCGTTTCTTGTAAAGGATTATAATTATTGTCCAAATATGAAACATTTCATAACATGTTGTGTATTTAAAAATAGAAATAAAATTAGTGTATTGGTTTTAATTTCGATAAATTATACAAGGTAACACATCTTAAAGATATATTTTTTTACTAATATTCTTTATTGTATTATTTAAAAAAAAGTGTCACATGGAAGCCACCACCATACAAAAATATTTAAAAACCATATAAGTTTAACGATCACCTGTATACGTTTATAAATAAACACTCAATGTAAAAGTTGTAATTAATTAAAAAAAAAAAAAAAAAATAAAAAAAGGATTTCAGTTGACAATTTTGTGAAATTAAGCGCGTTGAATACCTTAATATCATTTTGACGGCTACATATCAAACAAAACTGAACGTATTATTTAATGTAATTGATTTTTCAATGTCATATGAAAAAACTTTGTTTGGATAATGATGATAGTGACATGAAAAAGAAAAGAACACAGCTATCTTTAGATGTTTCCTACAAAACTCTACTGAATCTTAAATCGGCTATAGAACCTGGATATATTTTTTTTCCTTTGTATAAAATAAGACAACACTATTTGGTAGGAATTGAACAAAAAATGCAGGAATATAAAAGTCGGTCTGTAATATGAAACGGGAGATAATTCAAGGCGTCATGAATATTTGTTTTGTTGTCTTTCTTGTTTCTTTGAAGTCATCTAAACAATGTAGCATAATCAAATTTTCAAAAGTGCTATTTATAGAAAATACAATTTAACGTGCATTCCATAATATAATTACATGTGTGCGACTTTATAAACTTTACACACCTACACAGAAGGTAGAGACGACAATTTCCAAAACCCTAAAACAAAGGTTTTGAATACATTAGAGTGGTTTGGTTTGGTTTGGCTTGGTTTTAACGTCCAACATCAGCACTATATAGGCTATATTGTGGACGGACCCCAAGACGGACGTCTGAAAATTTTATGTGCTGCCACACACGAGACAGGGCGGGGATACCATGACTCCTGTCTCAGCCGGTCACATTATACTGACACCGAACATTAGAGTGGTGTACTAATCACAACCCGTCATTCTCAGAGTTAAAATGAGTACAATGATGTCCATGCGCCCGCAGTGCGAGACAATTATTATTAAAAATGACCAGTAACAGAACATGGACTATATAAATATGTAGAGGAATAAACCTGGTTGGTGTGTGAGAGAGGACCGAACTGTACTTTGAAAAAAAAATGTATAAGATGTGTAGACGCACACCAACCTCTAGTTGACATCACTGTAATTATCATGCTTGTATCATGCCTAGTGTTATACCTGCAACAAACCCAGCTAACTTGTACATATTAAATAACAAGGAATAATAATTATTATAAGATTTGGGATTAGATGACCCTCATTACACCATGCATGTATTCTGTACAAAATTACCCTCAAAGGTTCCATGCCAGGGTATATAGTATATGGGAGATATCTAGAAATCAAATTGTCTCTATCATGTTATGTCATGCACAGATCCCTCTAGAGAAAACTTCACTAATGTTATATAAACATATTTGAAACAAACAGATGACTACAGCTTTGTTACCTCATTCCACCATGCATATGCTGTGCACACACAAACACACGTTTGTCATTGGTACCATGTAATTATTTTATAGCTATGTTAGGTACGTTCTGTCGATATGCGTTTTCTTATGATTAGAGGGTAGATATATTATGACTGTATATTTATGTATGATAAAATTGAGAATGTTGTGCTGATTGTCAATTCAGCCTTGAATCGAGATAGATATCTTTATGTCTACAGGTAAGGATAAGCAGAATCTCAATTAACATTGAAAATTTTTATTGTAGTTACTTCGTCAAGATTAGTTTGTTTGCTTCTCTTCGAACATCCATTATCAGAAGCTAGACAAGAGCGCGGATGGGGTCCAAGACGAACGTCTGACAACTTCACATGCCTGCACACAGAGACAGAACATGGAGGCCAGGACTACTGCCACAGTCGGTCACAATAAAATCCAACGCAAAGAAACGAGGCGGCCCAGTCAGGAATCAGATCAGAATTTTATCTTAAAAGACATCTGGTGCTATACCGGTGAGGCATCTAGTCCCTCCTGTATATCTAGATATGATTCACAGTGCGCAGATCGCAAACCGCAAATCGACAGAACGCGTCAAACATAACATACAAACATTATTAAGATAACCAGTCATTCCGTGATGCACTGCAATCCAACCAGAGATTATGGCGTGGACACTGAGACAGCCACTGTAGGTCCAGCGAGAACGTTCTACTCACCCTCGGCGATCCGCTCAAATGAGATCGGGGGCCTGGCAGCACTGGGCGACCCGGACTCCTGATCAGCTGAGTTCAGAGATATGAACATGCGAAAAGACACTATCAATCCAAGAGCGCACGGTGGCCACAGTTCTTGTGGCTCGCTAAGTATTGCACATGCCCCGAGTGGTACGACGTTAGTAGGTAGTGTAGTGAAAGAGTAAGCAGTGGGGGTTGAGGGGGTTGACTAAGAAAGGTGTGGGTACAGGATTAGCAGTGGGGGTTGAGGGGATTGGCTAAGAAAGGTGTATAAAGGAAGCAGTGGGGGTTGAGGGGATTGGCTAAGAAAGGTGTAGTTAAAGGGTAAGCAGTGGGGGTTGAGGGAGTTGACTAAGAAAGGTGTGGGTAAAGAATAAGCAGTGGGAGTTGAGGGGGTTGACTAGGAAAGGTGTGGGTAAAGGATTAGCAGTGGGGGTTGAGGGGGGTGGCTAAGAAAGATTTAGTTAAAGAGTAAGCAGCGGGGGTTGAGGGGGTTGACTAGGAAAGGTGTGGGTAAAGAATAAGCAGTGGGAGTTGAGGGAGTTGACTAAGAAAGGTGTGGGTAAAGGATTAACAGTGGGGGTTGAGGGGGTTGACTAAGAAAGATGTAGTTTAAGAGTAAGCAGCGGGAGTTGAGGGAGTTGACTAAGAAAGGTGTTGTTAAAGAATAAGCAGTGGGAGTTGAGGGGGTTGACTAAGAAAGGTGTGGGTAAAGAATAAGCAGTGGGGGTTGAGGGGGGGGGAGACTAAAAAAATGTAGTTAAAGGGTAAGCAGTGGGGTTGAGCAGGTTGACTGGAAAGATGGGCGGAAAGAGAGAAGGCGGTTAGACAAAGAGAAAAGATCTGAGATGCCGTTAGTAGACAATAAGTCAAATGTTAAGCAGTGTAAGTCGAGAAAGTAAACTAGAAAGATGAATGGAATGAGAGACAGGAGAAGTGGTTGAGTTTGAGAAATAATATGAGACTTGCTAGGAAGAAGGATTGGTGGAGGCAAAAGGATCAGCCCTATTTGGAAATGCGAGATTATGGAAATGGGAAGGGAGATGGCTACCACTGCCAACAAGCACAGCAGTCCAGGATGATGATACCACCACCAGAAATGTCCGCTAAGGGCAAGAAGCTCTAGGATTTTCAATAATTTTATAGCTGCCAGCCTTTAGCGAAAAAAAAAAATCAAACAAGAGCGAGCGAATTTTATGACAGCAGGATGTTAAAGCCGTAAAAGCCTTAGAAATCTTGGATTTGACAGCCCTCAGGGTATTGAGATTGATCAAATTAAGTCGATAAAAGGAAGGGTGGGTAATGACATGCTTGAAATGTCTGTAAATTGTGATATTATGGTGCTTGTCGTATTGCGGGGGTTAGTAATACCCATTGGTTTAATGGTTATGACTTTCTTGTCTATGGATATGTTTAGGTTCAATGGGGGAACTTTTAATGACGGCTATGAAATATTGTCCTCGATTTATACATTGGCTGATTGGCGTGATATTTGTCTTTATTTGATCGTGGTGTTTACTATTGGACTTTCTAGCACTGTGTTAAACAATTTAGTAGAAATGTTAAGATAAAAAGAGCTGATTGTCTTGATAAACAAAGCTAGATCTATGGATAGGTAGATAGATGGTTAAATAGATAGATAGATAGATAGATAGATAGATAGATAGATAGATAGATAGATAGATAGATAGATAGATAGATAGAGTGGGATAAAGAGAGAAATAGAGATAGAGTGAGAAAGTAGATGAAGGTATAGAGTTTTAGTAGACTTCCAGCACCACACAGTATTGCATTTTGCGGTGAGGTTTAAAGTACTCGTAAAAAGAATGGAGGCAAGGCAACCCTGTGCAAACAGGTTTCCATTCTTTTTAAAAACACTTTGTATTGCTACAGAATCGTGGTTTAGGCTGTACCAAGCACCGAACGAACAAAGTGCAAACAGGTCTTTTGTTTTCTTATCAAAGTTGTGACATGTACTGTAGTTAAATTTAAGTGGAAAACATTATTGATTTTGCACGTCTTTAGTGTTTGCTATCTCTCAAATTACTGAAAATATTTGCATTTAGAGAAACAGATTTTTAAACATTGCTTTAAACGAAAAGAAGAATTAAGCCTGTAAGCCAACCTCTTTAAAAAGGAAAGTATCATTGTAATACGCCAGCATATTTTTTCCGTTGTCCTTTTTTAAAATATAAATATTGAATTTAAATTTTGAATTCGTTTCAATTTAGCATGATTATTATGAACATTCTCCCACACAGAAAACATTCATTAACCTTATTGAGAACTATCCTTGTCTAGATTTTTAAGAAGGTCGATACGATAAAAAGGAAAGACCTTGATCAATATCGTAGAAAAGTATTTTTGTGTACATTTCTAATAAGGGCCTTTTTATTCTAAGCATTCTTATGTTGTTTTCGACCCATACCTAGCCAATATTTAATTAATGTCAATGCTTGCGTGTCTCATTATAGTTCACTCTGATACTTATATTTCAGAAAAAAATGATAGATCAGTTTAATCACAGTAAGTGCAATACAACTTCTTCTGCTTCCACTTTGTTTATTCAAATGTTCATAGATAGCCTTAAACAACGATGAATTATTTTACATAAACTGGGCGCTTTTTCTTGGAAATGGCTCAATAATATCGCCCAGATTCTGCAAAACACACTCTCCATTCACGCTACTCACAAACATCTCTCTAACAGCCTCTCATCCAGTCAAATCAATCCTGACTCTTCAATCATTCAGGATTTTTCCTCTCATATTAAACATTTATGCAGTAACAAACAAAAAAAAGTTTTAAACTTAGTACGATGGCTAGAGGTTTGTTAACACTTGTATGTTTTTAAACTGCAGAAAACACATCTTTGATACTTAACTATAGTATTTGAATTACTTTTATTTTTTCAAAGTCACAATACTGATTTAAAAATAATTATTTTAAACATTATTGCAATTCTTGGTAATTATTATCAGTGGATCTAAGTTGACAAAGCAACCTTTTTTCGTTGCCAAAAAGAGCGTAATAGAAATTCAAACAAAAAATTAAGCTTAGATTTTAAAAAAAAGGGTTGAAAAAACAGTAACTAAAGAGTTAATGAAGACTTACATCTTATGTCCACTCCCAAACAAAGCGTCCACTCTGCCTTTTCTATCTTGCGGTCCTTGACTTTGTCGCAGTAGCGCACAAACCTCTTGGCGCATGCGCGAGGCTGAATCAGCTTTTTCACGATGCGTCCGAAGTTTCGTACTTCCTAGTAAAGAAAAAAATAGCGGCCAAATTTCAGTACGATGGTTTGATTAACTTAAGAATTATTTTATATGCAATGTCCTACATTTCTTTTTCAATCCTTGACTTTGGTGAATAAATAAAGAAGATTTAATATTACCTGATCTCATTTCATCCATCTGATCCTAAATATCTGTTATTTAAGTGCATGTGAATATATGTTTTATCACTGTTTTTGTTTATTTCATTTTTTTTACAATCTAAACATAAATTCAGTCCGTCAACTTATTGTATTACAAATCAGAAAAGTAAAGTTAAACAAGGATTTGAATCGTTCCTTAATACCTTAAACTTCAAAATATCATCTCGATTCTTGTCCAATTCCTCAAATTTCCAAATAACTATTGCTCTTTCTGTTCCATATATCTTGGCTTCTTCTGTAAGTGATATAAAAGTGAAGATAAGTTGAGGTTTAAAATGAAATTTTAAAAAAATGTTTCTATCAATAATCACTGAACACAAAATCAATGTGAATAGTTTAATAAAGTGAACGAAGATTTTAAAAATTAAATACAAAATCAAATTTCGCAAATTTAAGATCTATTTTAAAACCCCATCTGGATAGTGTTTATATGAATTTGCCCATGCAGATGGAAACGTTTTAATTCAAATTAAACCAATCACAAGTTTTACACTAATGACAAAAAGAACATCAAAACAACAACATGTTCCTCGACTTTTTACTATTGCTGCTGCAAAAAAAATAGGAAAAAAATATTAACCCACTGACCAGATCCTGGCGCCGGCTTGGGGTTGACTCTGAGATACTCTTCCTCGAACACTTTGATCAAGGCAGTATTAAAAAGCTGCCTGTCTTTACCACTACATTCTGAGGACAGTAGATGAAATAGTCTAATGAAATAGAAAAGCATATGAAAAGTAAACGTGTTTTGTGAAACTGTGACAAAATAATAATAGTAATAATAATAATAATAATAATAATAATAATAATAGCGTAATCTGTGTATAATTCTATTAATTTTCATTGTGGTGTCTCACTATTATTGTAATGTAATTTCTTTTGAAGATGTCACGTTCAACATTATATATTTTCGATGTAACACACATTGACTGAATAAATTTGAATTGAATTGAATTATTCAAACACACTCCACTTTTCACATTGTTCAAATCGATTAGTCAGAAATAGTCTAATGAAATCTAATGAAATAGAAAAGCATATGAAAAGTAAACGTGTTTTGTGAAACTGTGACAAAATAATAATAATAATAATAATAATAATAATAATAATAATAATAATAATAATAATAACAAAGTAAAAAAAGAAAAGGATAACGTGTTAATCTTTTAAAAACCAAACAAACAAACAATGAAAAAGACTGGAACAGCCGAATGTGTTTTAAAATAAATGTGTCATGTTTTAGATATCTTAATGTCGTTAACAAAATCCGATACAAATCATGTAGACAGAGATTAAGCAATGGGAGTGGAGAATAAGGTTTTTAGATACAGTGGCTAAGCCTGGGTGAAAAAAGGGATAACTGTTTAGAAAAAGAAAAGTATAGATAGAGTGCGGCAGTAATAAAGGCTAAAGTAAGTCATCGTTTGGTAGATGAACACACACAAAGCTTATCAAATAAAATTTAAAGTAATCATAATAAGCTAGTTTGTTTTTTGTGGGGGGTTTTTGTGTGTAGAAAAATTATGAGCCCTGGGGATGGGTGGGATGGGAAAAGTGTTGCGTAGAAAAACAACATTAAAAAAAATGATGTATATTTTGAAGAAAATAGGTGAAATATTATTTACTTTTTTTCTTTTTAGGCCTTCTTTGTCCTCCTCTCTGTGATCCTCGGTTTCCTGGAAAAAAGATGAAAATAAAATTATTACAGCATTTGCCATTCCTATTCAATGACTTAGACAAATCTAGTATCTAAGACGGACGCAATGTCCTGCAAACTTTACATTTTAGATTTTGAAACAAAATCAACAATAGAAATATGCCACTGCCGTAAATAATGGTTCAAAATATTTACAGGGAAAGATTATAACATAGATCACAGCTTATCTTTTCTAAAAAAACAACCAACAAACAACTAATTAAAAAAAAAAAACCTTAAGCCAATACCATACATCTGCAAGGGTTGTGGAGCCAGGTGGCTAAAGTAGTAAAGCGTTTGAAATCTATGCAGAAAGTCGTTGGTTCAATACTAGAATGGGGGACATTTATTTGCAAATTTAGTCCATTTTTGGTTTTGTCGGTTTCAGCAAAAAAAAAAAAAACAACCTTGTACCCCCGCTTTTTATTTTTGAGTCAGCATGCAAAACCGTCTAACCGTATTCTCAGGACCTGACCTGTACATGAGCTCATTCAATTCTATTCAGTGCTCACGGTCACTTTTGACGTAAGAAACCATTGCTCGCCAATCATTAATGTCCTAAGTTTTCTCTTCTCTTTAGTGTATCATAAAACAAC
Organism: Elysia chlorotica; assembly: GCA_003991915.1. Classification (NCBI taxonomy): domain Eukaryota; kingdom Metazoa; phylum Mollusca; class Gastropoda; family Plakobranchidae; genus Elysia; species Elysia chlorotica. The sequence goes on from RQTK01000510.1 coordinate 293,287, forward strand.
TAATACAATATGTGGTACCACCGTAGACTATTTCAAGCAAGTTTAAGAATCTATGACACGTTACTCGTCCAGATAACGTCTCTGCTACAAAGAATATACACAGGGACGAATATAGATATATACATATAAACGAAGTGTGTTATGGGGCTCTCTCCATGAGGGTGTATTGTGAGGCACAAATGTTGTGGGGCATTTAGCATATCAATTACTGTAAGGTTATATAATTTTATATATATTATTTTTTTGTTGTCAGTGTATTTCTTTTTTTTTTTTCAAAATAGGAAAAAAGATGCAAATTTTGTGGGCTTTTGGGTTTTTTTTTCAATTGTAAAACATGGAAGTTAAAAAAGATGACATATTAACACTACCCTAGAAATGTAGGCCTACCAAGACAGAAATATCCAACTGCATAAACTGCATACAATTTTGCCTGGATTGTTAGGCTGTCTAACTACAATCTAATCAGAGCTCCTGCAAACACAACGTCTAGTATTTCAATTTTTTGATAGAACCACATACACTATACACACATACATTTACAAACATCTTTGAAGGAAATTTCCATCTCAAACTAGATTTTGCTGTAAGTACTGAAAGTGAAAACCATTTTTAGAGTATAAAATAAAGTCAGATTCTAGAAAAGAATTATTGTCTTACAAATTAAGCTCTTAGTCTTAGCCTCATATGGACCTTGCCTTATTTACTTTTTATTTTGTTCACGGTGTTGATTGTGCCGTTTTCGTTGTCGTTGTTTCTGTTGTTGTTGTTGTTGTTGTTGTTGTTGTTGTTGTTGTTGTTTCTGTTGTTGGTGTTGTTGATGTCTTGCTTTAGATCTATATCTGGTAACATTAATAATGAGATCGAATTGTGTAGGCCTTCAATTAGCTAATATGGGTCTAGATTTAGATTATAGAAGCCTAGATAGATTTTAGAGATTATAATCTTGATCTAAATCTGGTTCATTTATTGTCCACTACCCACAACCCATAATCAGAAAATATTATTCATAAGCATGCTCAAAGAAAGTTTATCCGATATAGATATAAATTGTCGGGCAAAGTTTATGAGATAGACCCAGTAAAGGTGGGGAAAACAACAGACGCACACTTCTTTTAATACCAGTATTTACAGGTGTACAATTTTAAAATATTTCCTTTTTTAAAAAGTAAACTAGTTGAAGGCGCGCGTATTCGCGGGATTAAAAGTTTACATCAATGCCAATTCTATGATAAAGGTTCCTCTTACATTAAAACAGTATACCCTGCCGGTAACATGTCTTCATGATGCGAATGCGAAAGCTGAATCGTAACTTCGAATGTCATCTCGAAAATGTATAGATTCTACAGTATCCCATACAAACAGCTCGTGTAAAGGTTCCGGTAAATTTTGCAAGGGTTGTAAAGTAACTTGACCATTGGTAGAGAATAGTGCGGATGCATATGTAGGCCATAATTTTGCTTCACAATATTGGCATGTCTTTGTCACTCCCCCAATAATGTGCGAAACAATATTGAAATTGTCATGGTATGGGCCAGTTGGTGTTGTAAGCGTAGTAGCTGCCTGACTGATGTGAGGTAGAGACGGCAGTGGTGATGTACATATAATCCGTGTGGGCCTATCTGCTTCTTGTGGTGGTGTAGCAGATCTAAAGCTAGGTCTACATTGTGGAGATCTAGATCTATGTCTGTTTTCTATTTGTCGTGGATCTAAATCTAGATTTCGATCAGTATTAATAGGACCAGATGTGGATGATTGATCAAGTGCTTTATTGTCATTGTTTGGGTCCGTTGGCAGTGTGGCGGCGTTAGTGATGATATAGATCTAGATTTAATCTGTATGGGTCTATCTACTTTTTGTGGTGGTGTAGCAGATCTGAAGCTGGGTCTACGTTGTGGAGATCTAGATCTATGTCTGTTTTCACTTTGTCGTAGTTCTTGACCACCATCATTAGGCCTCGATATGGATGGTTGATCAAGTGATGTATGTGATTTTGTCGTTGATGGAATTTGGTTTGGATTGAGTGTTGCCGCTAAGTATCTGGATCGTCTTAAACGACGTGTCTTTCTTTCACCTCATTGGTCTAATCTAGATCTAGATCTTCCACAATTAAACCTTCGCTCATCATACAGTTGAGTCATGCTTTTGGTCAAGTAATTCAGATCTAGATTCTAGACTATTCCTGAGTGAGTTGCCTTTGGGTTTTTTAAGTGACTGGGTAAGTCTGCGGTGATAAACTTTTCATAATTATTGCTCACAAGTGCAGAAGTGCACATCGTTTTTCCCCTAAACGCGCTACTTTTACAAAAAGGAAAAGGGAAGAGATAGCTTGATCTAGTAATACAGATTTGCCTATGCAGGACGGGTGCATTGTATTTTCATATACCAACGGTCTAATAAAACATTGCTATTTAGAAAGTGGTGGTCAGCATGTCCCTAATCTGATGTATAGTGGTTCATTTAAAAATGCTTTGCAAATTTCAAATGATTGAGTAAGCATATTTGCCATCTGGTGCCTGTTTGATTTATTAATATGAACATACATTTTAATGAACTCGGATTTTCATAACTGCAATGAAAAGCATTGTTTAATTGCGGCATTAAAATTCGGCATACGTTTTTCTGTCAAATACAATACGCGCAGTCCATAAAACTGGACAGAGGTGCACAACACAAAGTAATTAATTTCGACATAAATACAAGATTTGTGAACACCTGTTTTTATAGCTTCAACGTTTTAGTTTCGCAATTTCCAATACGGAGATGAAGTGCAAAATGGATTAAGCATCGCTTTGTTGTGCAAAGGATTATGGAATAATAAAATGGCTTGACTCTTGTCTTCCGTCTGTCTGTCTGTCTGTCTCTCAAACTCACTAAAAAAAGGAACCCCTCCTGCCCATAATGGATAACCCCTTAAGTGAGGAGTAGCGTCAAGTCCCTGGCCTTTTTTTGATGCCCACACTGTTAAAACATGTGCATCTCATACAGACAACTGGAAAACCAGAGCAAACCCTATGTATTTAAAATACAACATACATTATCTCCCACGATCTCGGCAAAACATAGTTTTTCGACGTAGAACAGGACATGGACAACTAGATGCACACATCTACAAATTAAAGATAAGCAACTCTCCTTTCAGTGCATGCGAAAACTTCCCTCAAACTCCAGAACATTCCCTCGTGGCATGTCACTCTTATTCCCATCTCAGGCAAACAATATGGCCTTCAGATACAACACTGAAGCAAAAATTATGGGGTACCTCGGAAACCCTAAGCAGACTGCCTCTTACATCGATGAGGCAGTCTGAAAACTTAAAAAATTTAGGCACATTGAAAATGAACGCAGAAGAAGATCTGGCCTGGACAGGTGTTAAGCTTTTTCCCCCAAGACTGTTAATGATATTGTTTGTAGTCATATAAATGTTATAGATCTCAAGCAAAACTATAATACTTCACCTACTTAACTGATGATATGTCTATATATATATTTATATATAATGCGTATACCTCTACAGTTTGGGCGCCTTCCCTTGACTGAGGAGCCCGGCATGTGTTTGCCGTCCTCCGTGACACACCAGCAGTAGCCCGTGCGGGCGTGACACTGGATCTCACTGTCACAGAAATCAACAAACAGTTTTCTCAACAATGTGTTATTAAATTGAGCTTTATATTAGTTTAAAATCAATGTTACAGGTCACGCAAATCAGTGGGGGGTAGCCCTGGTAGGGTAGAACATCGACTTCGATGCAGGAGGTCCGTGGTTCGAGCCCTGGCGATTTTCGGTTCAGTCGGTGTTAGTTTAATATACCGACTGAGACAGGAGTCATTGTATCCCCGCACATAACACTGTCAGACGTCAGCCTTGGGGCCCGTCCACAATATAACCTATAAAGTTCTGACGTTGGGCGTTAAGCCAAATTCAGCTGTACAACTGCACATAAGGTCAGAAGGTTAAGTATATCAGTTTTTTAACATCACAATAATTGCATAAATCTATGCCTGGAGTTTAGAACGTTTTTGGCAAATTAATTGTAGTCGGTTATTTTTTTTCAAAATCCCTAATCGGATTTCAAGCATGATAGAAACATAAGTTGCTTGGGCGGTTTTTATAATCTGTATTTATTTATGTTTATAGATGTAACTACTACAGCCTTTTAAGCACATTAGTCAAAAGAAAAGTGTGGACTTAAAAAATGCCCAAAAGACATCGTACCTCTAAAAAAAAAAAATAAAAAAAAATAACAATACAGCACGAGTATACTTTTGTCTTTTGCCTAATACATAAGTAGAATAGATAACATTTCACCATGACATGTGTTTAAATCAAGAGGCTAGTTCATCTTTGTGTATACATGTACAAACAAATTTAAGCTTTCACTTAGGAATCTAGCGCGAATTTTAATAACCGGGATATAAATTACCGCTTGAACCAAGCAACAAACAAAGAACCAAAGAATCAAACCCACTTAAAGGTTCCATCTGGTTTGCAGGTTGGTACGAGGACTTGGTTGTCTTTTCTCCGTGCTTTTGTGGACTTAATCCTCTCTACCAGACATTTTGCATCGGGGTGTACAGGCTCTTAAGAAGGGAAAAAAAACATGGTTGTTACAGCCGGTGTACGTCTACTAGGTCTTGTAAAATCACTCTGATACCTTATCCAAATAATCTATATATCTCACTAGATCTTATTAAAGAATTGTGTCTATCTTACAAGATGTATCAAAAGCTATAATAATAATAATAATATATGGCTTTTTTAGCGCAACACCCAAGACAATGCCTGGCTCAGTGCGCTTTACAAGTATTTAAAATGACAATGAACGTACATTTAATATATAAATATCATTATCGTAGTGATTATAAAATACAGATAATTAAGAACTTTCATTATATATAAACATTATTATCGTAGTGATTAAAAATACAGATAATAAAGAACTTTCATGTTATATATAAATATCATTATCGTAGTGATTAAATGCCGTCCTCGCGCTTTCGAAAGCCACAATTTTTTTACTTGGTCTCCCTTGACGCCTAGATTCCAATCCAAGACTACCGGAGGAATAGCCATTTAGCTATTTGTCCGGTTACCTAGTAAATAGCCACTTCCTTTTTTTTAATAATCTGTATTTATTTATGTTTATAGATGTGGACTTAAAAAATGCCCAAAAGACATCGTACCTCTAAAAAACAACAACAACAAAAAACAAATAACAATACAGCACGAGTATACTTTAGTCTTGTGTACTCGCAATTTTGCCTAATACATAAGTAGAATAGATAACATTTCACACTCTATGACATGTGTTTAAATAAAGAGGCTAGTTCATCTTTGTGTACATGTACAAAAAATGTAAGCTTTCACTTAGGACTCTAGCATGAATTGTAATAATCGGGATATAAATTACCGCTTGAACCAAGCAACAAACAAAAAACCAAAGAATCAAACCCACTTAAAGGTTCCATCTGGTTTGCAGGTTGGTACGAGGACCTGGTTGTCTTTTCTCCGTGCTTTTGTGGACTTAATCCTCTCTACCAGACATTTGGCATCAGGGTGTACAGGCTCTTAAGAAGGAAAAAAAAAACATGGTTGTTACAGCCGGTGTACGTCTTGTAAAATCACTCTCTTATCCAAATAAGCTTCATATCTCACTAGATCTTATTAAAGAATTGTGTCTATCTTACAAGGTATATCAAAAGCTAGTGTTATTGTACCGATGTTACAAGAATAGTTTTGAAATTACAGTAATTAGCCTACTATGTCTCGTCAGGTAGGGGTACAAAAAGTGTGGGGGCTGTTAATTGTTAGAAAGAATGTCCACTCTCTTCTTTAAAGTAGTTGGTGCCATAATTGGCTTGGCTGAAAGCATAGCTACAGTTCTGTTTTTCTCTGTTGAAAAATAACTTCAAAGCTGTGACCATGAACGCAGTTTTAAGTCCCTAGATCTAGTTTAGTTATAACTTATTTAAAAGGCACAAAAGCTATGTTTCTGATCATTTTTCATTATACATGTAGTTTTAAACATTGCATGACACTCTGAATTACATGGTAACTCTTAATGACTTCATAATCCAATTATTCATTATTACCTAAAAATATAATGATACCCAATTTTTCTTTTTCATTCTAAGAATATTTTATATCAATGGGGTCTTTTTTTCATGGCTTTTTGGTTTCATTTTTAATGTGTGCCACCGCTACAAAGTCCACTCTCTACGTATACATATCGGATTCCTAAAACACAAAGCACTCGCCAAATCCATGCTTGCCTCTTTTTAATTATAAAGATTTCGCAGGAAAGGTTAGTTAAGCCGAAGCTGAAGTAGCCATGTCTCTATTGTCTGCTAAAACAAAAAGTGAAACTTTACTTCAATGAGCTGATCAGCCCTTTTGGGTTAAACTGTTCGTCTCCTAAGCCTTGCGTGGTAAATTAGTTACCATTTAGATCATCCATCCACTCTAGTCCGTATACTCTGTGATTCATTCACATCCTATATAATTTTTACGCGTGTATTAAATTTAATTTTAGTCGTAAAATTTGTATAGAACGAAATGCATCTGCTCGGTATAAGGATTAAAGTACAAATATTCCCTTCAAAAAGCAATGCTTATTTATTGCATCATTAGAAAGGAGTGGTGTGGTTTACTGGTTTTTCATTAGTCCCCAATGAAGTTTTTGAAAAGAGCAATTTGTCGGTTCTGTTGCGCTTCGCTGGAATCGGCATCTCGCGAGTTTTCTCTTCACGCAAAAGTCTATGAAAGGCTCGTAAAATTCTGATTTATGCAGCCCCGCTGTGGAGAATCTAATACAAATTAGAATGAAAGAAAGAAAGATAGAGAGAGAGAGAGAGGGAGAGAGGGATGGGGAGAGAGAGAAAGAGAGAGAAAGAAAGAGAGAGGGAGAAAGGGAGGAGAGAGAGAGGGGAACAAAAGAGAGATAGAAGAGAAAGAGAGAAAGAGAGAAAAAGAGAGAGAGAGAAAAGAGAGAGAGAGAGAGAGAGAGAGAGAGAGAGAGAGAGAGAGAGAGAGAGAGAGAGAGAGAGAGAGAGAGAGAGAGAGAGAGAGAGAGAGAGAGAGAGAGAGAGAGAGAGAGAGAAAGAGAGAAAGTGTGTGAGAAAGGGAGACATAGCGACAGAACTTCTGGCTTACAGAGAAAAGAGACAAACATAGAGACATAGAAGAAGAGTAGAACTAGGCGGAGAGCAAGACAAAAAGAGACCGACTTACACGTGCTTGACATAATTAGAGAATGCGTAAAATTATGATATGAATTGTGAAGGGCATGTACAAAAGGTTGTATATTTTTTATGAGAGAAAAATGTAACATACAATTTGCTTCGAGAAAGTTATGTATCTCTTAAACCTCTGTAAGAAAAAGAAGAAATATGTGGGTAACAGTTTTCAAATTCAAAATAAAAATTAAAAGTTTTTGGACATAATTTCACATGAAATGGGTTCCTATACTGCGACATGTCTCATGTCATCTGACATTTTTGTCATATGCCTCAAGTCTGCCACAGAGATAGGGAGAAAAGTGATAAAGACAGAGACAGACAGACAGAGAGAAATCTTTCTCTCTTCTCTCTCTCTCTCTCTCTCTCTCTCTCTCTCTCTCTCTCTCTCTCTCTCTCTCTCTCTCTCTCTCTCTCTCTATCGCTCTTTATTTCCTCTGTCTCTATTTCTCTCTCTATCTCATTCTTTCTCCCTATCTCTGTCTCCATATGACAATTTTTAATGCCAGATGAGAGAGAGAGAGAGAGAGAGAGAGAGTGGGATGTAGAGAGAAAGCGAGAGGTCCAACCGGAGGAACCTCTAAAAGTGTTACCTATAAATCATGTAAGACGAGATCAGCTGTCAGCTTGTCACTGACTGCCTAGTGCCTACTAATCAACTACAAAGTTTGCATTATTTTTGTCAGTAGTTTCACCAAAGCCATGGCGCAAGCTGCAGAGCGTTTGTCTCTCAATCAGGGGGTCTCGTGTTCAAAACTCACAGTCGGTTAAAAATGTATTTTTTTCCGATTTCGTCTCCTAGTGGTTAGGTCGATGTTAGGATAACATGACTGGCAGAGACATAAGCCTTGGAATCCCTGCACTGTGTCTGTGTACTAACACGTACAATGGTTTTGGGGCCTGTTCTGAATGCAGCCCACATACGTCCTGACGTTGGACGTCAAGCAATTATCAAACAATCGAACAAAATCTTCTCAACAATCAATGTCTAAAATGTTGTCTTAACCGAAGCAATGTACAAAGACACGACATGATGAAACTTTTTCTATGTGCGGTTGGCAGTTCAACAGCCTGTCATTGCGCACTGCACACCTGATCACCAGCGCGTCATTGGTTTACTCTCGAAGCACGATGTATATGCGTCCTTACGCGTTGACCTCTTTCACATGAGCAATTCATGAATAGATACAGTCCTCTCTTCAGTAACATAATTATGCACAAAAATGTTCAAGCCTCTATGGCTTGTTAAACACATTTAAAATGCAATTTCACGTATTCAAGCTATTTTCACAGTTTCTATCTAAATAATTCTTTCCTTTTTGCTGCTACATGAATAGTTCAATGTCGGCTAATTTCCTCACCTGCAACAGGACATTCAGTTCTATCCTCTATCGTATACATGTATTACAATGTAAAAAGCAAGAGCAAGTATTTTTACTTTTTATTCGGTATGGCTTTACTCAAAAGACTCGACGCTCTTTTTTTTTTATCTTGAACATGTACTGTACACTAACCAAGGAACACCTGGTCTATGGGACATTCCCACGGTCATTTGATGTAAATAATGTTCCTTCTTTTTATTCCTATATATGGTGCGACTGAAAAAGATTCAAGATTGTTTGTTGACTTTTTTGTTGAGTTTTTGTAGTAACAATAATAGAAACAAAATAATGCCAGGTGTTCCGATGACTTGGTAGTTCTCAAGTTAAAAATGACGCATGAAAATACTCAAAAAGGGAGAAAAAAGGAGAGAGACAGACAGACAGACAGACAGACAGACAGACAGACAGACAGGCGGAGAGAAAAGTAAAGCCTGAAAAGTAAAACGAGAAAATTGGAGAGACAATGGGAGAGGTAGCGGCAAATAAGGAAAGCATTCAGATGTAATTAATATGTTCATAATCTATTCAAAACAACATTAACAACATTAGTAACAAATATAATGCGTAACAACAACAGCAGCAACAACAACAACAACAAATACACCAAGAAAATGCGCAACGCGTATTTAACACATGTGAGAGCACTGTTTGCACGTAAATGCAACTTTTTTCACTGGGTTAAGTTGGCAGCTCTTGAAAAAGGCTAGAACAGATTGGCTATTCAGAGGAAATAATGCTCGGATCTGCATGACATTGTGAATCGCATTTATATTAGTGTTGTGAATGATAGGCACAACCTCCGATTTTTGTGCTCTGTATGAAATTAATTCATTTAGGACTAGCATTATTATTTGTCTTTGTATTTTTTGGCTTTCTCTGACTCTTATGTATCTTTTTCTTTGACTAATTGACTTGTCTAGCAGAGAGAGTGGAAGGAAGAGGGGCGAATGGCAGACCCAGAAGAAAGTGGTACGATGACATACAAGAATGGATAGGGACCCAGCTACATGTGAACCACAAACCGGCGCAGGATCCTTTGACATGGAAAGATCGCACATCAACCCCGAAACGGGAGGGCACACTGACCTATTGAGTTTGTGTGTGTGTGTGTGTGTGTCTGCCTGTTTGTCTGTCTCTCTCTCTATCTCTCTATCTCTCTCATTCTCTCTCTCCATCTCTCTCTCTCTCTCTATCTATCTATCTATCTATCTATCTCAGTCACTGTACCAGTCCAGCTATTAATGTTACATGATAGATAAGCTTTATATATATATATATATATATATATAATAATAATAATATTCAGGCTAAAATCACGACAGAGAGAAAGATGATGTATTGATAGCATCTAGTAAGAAAGACACTAATTGACCCCAACTGTAAATTCCTCAAATACTTTGACTCCCTCCGCCCCCACATTTCTAATTCTCAAAATAGGCAAACTAAAATACTCCTGGCGTAGAAAGGCCTTTTATTTAATATTTACAGAGCCACCCAGGTCATTTTGACCCGCGTAGTCACAAGGGTGTGGCTAAAGAAACTCAATCACACATACAATGAGGCATTTTTCTCCCCTTTTGTTCATGGAAAAGTAAACTTTATTTTTTACTATTCATATCGTTTTACACTTGTATAGCTTTATATCTTTACAAACACGATAATCCTTATTTTCATCTATCTATCTATCTATCTATCTATCTATCTATCTATCTATCTATCTATCTATCTATCTATCTAACTATCTATCTGTCTGTCTGTCTGTCTGTCTGTCTGTCTGTTTATCAATCTATCTATCTATCTATCTATCTATCTATCTATCTATCTATATGTCTATCTATCTATCTATCTATCTATCTATCTATCTATCTATATGTCTATCTATCTATCTATCTATCTATCTATCTATCTATCTATCTATCTATCTATCTATCTATCTATCTAAATTTTCCCTTTTGTAAATAAGGATTAAAAAAAAACTCAGTTTTAAAAAAGTTGGGAACACTCTATCTAAAGAAAAACCTAATTATTCATAAGCGTACTCAAGGATTTCTCCCTGTAACTTACATTTCGTTTTTGTTGTTGTTGTTTTTTTTATATCATTATGTCAATTTCTATGAATTATAATTATAATATAAAAAAGTAGGGTAAAAAAAAAACAGAAAAAAAAAACAGTTGGAGTGTGATTACAGGTCATGGTGACAAAAGACAAAAACAAAACAAAAACAACGCACCTAATAAAAAAAATCGGACAGGGACAAGGGCAAATTGTAAAAAGAAAAAAAGGTAAATTCTACAAAAGCTATTAAATTCTTTCTTGTCTAAACGTATTTTAATCACCTGGCTATGTTAGAGCAGTGGATCGAGCTTTGCCAAAGATCTGGCCCACCATAATGCCAGAGCAGTAGAGCTTTGCCAAAGATCTGGCCCACCATTAAATTTGTAAGGCACTATAGTGATTTTTGTGTGACTGCCTTCTATTGTTGTTGCTATTAATTAACATGCTCCTTTTTTGGAAGCTTTTTTCTGATACATGCTTTGGGAAACAGAATGAAGTGGGTGAACATTTTTCTTTATTTAAGAGATTCTCCTTAGGAAATTGGTTGATTCTATTTGGTATTAATTAGAAACATGATTTTCGCTTATAGTAAGTATGCATTTATATCGCAATAATAACTGTAGTGTAGCGTTACGGAAACGAGTAAAAAGTGTTTTCTAAAATTACGCTATAAAACGTTTTAAAATTAGCATTTTCAAATTATTGCATTTTATTCATTTATGTAACTAAACAACCCAGTTGATTTCATTTTAAAATTACAAAAAATATCTTTGAAAAATAAAGCGTTATATTCAACGAACATCGATTTTCAGGTCAAGTTATTAAGGCCTAATAATCAACAGCTCCAGATCCTTTCTGTGTTATGTTGGCGCTTTAGTAAGGGTAGAGAGGGAGAAGGAGAGAGAGGGGGGAGAGAGAGGGAGAGACAGACATACAGACAGACAGACAGACACACACACAGACAGACAGACAGAGTGAGAGAGGCGCAGAGAGATAGACAGAAGGAGAGAAAGGATGATATAGAGAGAGGTGGTAATGGGTGGACGAGGATCAAAGGGAATGAGAGGCATAACATCATTTTGTACTCCGAATGGCCAATGGTTATTTCAAGCGCGTGAGAGAATACCAAAATTTCTGTTCCTTCTCGTTTCTGGTTATATCAAGGAGTGTATCAAAACTACCAGTACCTGCTTCAGGGTGCTTTTGTCCCCCCCCCCCCCCCCCCACCCCTTCTTGGTGCGGTACTGGTAACTCTGCGGGATCTTACTCTGATAACGAGCCCTGAATGCATCTCATCCGTTGGAAGGTTACAAAGATTATGCATTCATAGTGGTGCAAAGAAGCTCAATAAAGGAGGGCCAACCTTTTTTTAAGCGCGTGGTATAATTTCTAGCGCATAGACTAATTATTCATTGCCGCAGTTTACGCCTAAGGGCTAAATAAAAGCGGCTGTGGAATTTGAAACCTGTATTATGATAATGACACCCTTGGACCTCTTCTTCTAAATGGGTGTCTGTCTTGTATATGTTGATACTCTATTAAATAAATCAAAAGCGTCGAATCATACGCAGGTTCCCAGCCTAAGGCTATTATGTTTATGCAGTAGTGCACATGCATTCCGATTTGACAATCAGCATGTTCATCAACAGAGGATTAGTCGGGCACAAGTTGGCACCTTGTCTGTCTGAAAGTGTAGAACTCCTGGAGCCCTGGGAATCCCCGCAAGGTCTAGGTGGGCGGACACGATAAGACCCTGCCTTTCAACAGGTTTGGAATAATTCTGAAGAACGGCTTGTTTTTATGCTGTTTTGAGAGCGGCATTTTTTCTTCAACTCAATTTATTATGATTATAAGAGGGCGACCAATTTCGCGAAGTATGATACACGTTATTAGATTGTGGGCGAACACTTCAACCGCTTGCTTTCTTTGCTTTCCTGTATGTATGTTCTCATCAGGAATTAGTGATCTCTCGGATTGAGCGAGATATTCTGTTTGTTTTTATTTTAATCGCTTTTGTACCAAATATTTTCACAGCGTAACTTTTTCATTACTGTTTTATATGATATGGCTTATTTACATTTACTTTTAATTCTGAAGAGTGAAAATCATAACATTTCCTTTCCTTTGGAACAGTCTTTTTCTGAATTTTTATTTGCAGCCCTAACAATTGTATAAGTTTAAACATTTCTTCGGGTTGTTACTTAAATTTATGTTTTTAGTACCCGCAGTGAAAATTGTTTTTATTCTTCCCAGCCTTTGATTCCAGCGTGCGCTTCTCATTGAGAATTGAGAATCCAACCCAACTAAAGAGTACGCCACCTTTTATCACACAGACTTAATTTCAGTAATGTCCAAAAAGATCTCTTCTGAAGCTGATTTTCATAATAAAATCTCTCTGTTATCTTAACAGTGTCTCCTGGACAGAGCGATACCAACACTTCATTCTTTATGGGACTATAATGAGCTGAGAGTGTGATGATGCTGGACTCAGAGCCCTTGGTACCTACTCATGAGTATCTCAGAACAGCTATCGCTGATAATCCCAGATTCCATTAGGCTTGAGACACATTCATTAACATCTACCTGACTCAAGGTGATACAGAAATACTTAATAAAAGAAATAATATGTAATTTGGTGCTGTTGGTCAAACATTAGATTCGAGATGGAAAGAAAATAATTGCAGACTCTAGGAATTTTCAAAATGAATGGTAAACGAATTATGTCAATAGATGTTTGCGTGTTGATAATAAAACATTCAGCAGTAAAACGATACTTAAAAGTAAATTTCGTTAAACCACAATACTATTGGATACTTTGTGTTATACACATATTTTAAACATGAAGAATCTCTTTTTTAAAGTGTTTGATATTGCAATCATACGTAATTATGCTCGTGTTCATTCTCTGGTATTGAATTTGGGGCCTTTGCCGCTTTGAAACAATAAGTATCAGTTTTATTAATTAAGTAATATGCGACAAAACTGAATTGGAATTCGACTAATTTACCGATAAAGTTTTCAATAAAAAATATCAGCCATATGCATATGCACATCTGGAGCATGTTTAGAGTTAGTTGGATCAATGCTAGAAAACAGCATCATTCTATACTAAAATTATAAACATTCGAGATAACAAGTTCTAAATCTAAACTTTTTTTTAAATAGGAAAAATGTTGTTTCATTTTTATTAATTTGAAGATACAAAAAACGGGACAACAACAACAAAATATGCGTTAATATGCTGACACTAGTGGTCGTTAAGGCACACACACACTCAAAATTAATAATACATAATTATACTAATATAATATACATACAGAGAGAGGGAGAGAGAGAGGGAGAGAGAGAGAGAGAGAGAGAGAGAGAGAGAGAGAGAGAAATAGAGAGGGAGAAGAGAGTCAGAATGAGAGAGAAAGAAGGAGAGAGAGGAGAGAGAGAGAGAGAGAGAGAGAGAGAGAGAGAGAGAGAGAGAATAAGAAATAGAGCTGGAGAAAGCGGTTGCTATTTGTTATTTAATTGTGTAGCGATTTCATCCATAATTATGTTGTAAACTTTTTTTCTCCTTGGTTTGAACTATTACAAAGCATTTTAACAGATTAATAAATCTGACCATTTCCTCAAGTACTTTTTAGGAAAATCGCAACATTATCCAAATTTACGAAAAATACTTACACACACACACATACTTAATAAAGTTATCCAAACACGTACCGAAACAAACACCAACACACACACACACACACACACAGAGGAAAATAGTGTCGCTCTTGGAGTAAAAAGGATCAAGGGCCAATTGGCCAGGTGTTCAATGAATCGCTCTGTTACAAAAAGCTGTTCAGTCCTGTACTAACAGGCCGCAACTATGTCAAACGTACTCTGCGCATTAGAACTCTGACACGCTGTTTTCTTTGACCAAAGCTCTATTTAGCTTCTTTCCTCATCTCTTAAGGTGGCTAGGTTCTCGGTCTATTAATTGTTTTTCTGCGCCCTTTTTTATAAGCAAATTTAGATGCTGTTTTTAGAAACGAATAATTGAGAATAGAAAGAGAGAGAGAGAGAGAGACAGAGAGACAGAGAGAGAGACAAAGAAAGAAAAAAGGAAAGAGAGAGATGGAGAGAGGAACACGCTATAAAAAGCCCTAACAGTCCTCTCACAGCTTATCGGTGTTGATTTAATTATATTGCACTCAAAGGTTTTATCACGGGCGAGTCCCGATATTGACTTCTGAAAGTTGTACAGGCTGCCCCACAGAATCAAGAAGTAGGGAATGAAATACAGAAACTACTGTTGCTTTATGGTGGGACAGAATCCAGGTTGTCTGTTCTGAAGACTATCATTCTACCAATTAAGACAAATAATCTTAAGTGGTTTTTGTTCTACAAAGCTATACTTAAAACATAGCTGGAAATCGAACTTATGGATCAGGGAATTGCTGCTTCTCATTCTAGAGCGCTAACCAATGAAGCTGCTATTAAATTTTAGCGTCAATATTCAACGAGGTCGTATATATATATATACAAACACACAGGAGAATTCTAAAGACAAACATGCGCAAAGACATTCAACTTTTATCAAACACACGCAAAAAAACATGAAAAAACCAAGAACCATGTACATCACCACACACACACACACACACACACAGGCACAAACAGATTCATACAGGCACTGTTATAGGAAGTTATTGCCGTTCTCGTCTTATTGACAGTGTCAATGCCTGACAAGGGGACAGATACACTTACACACGCTTAGTTGTCGGGCTTTTCAGGATTGTGACTGTCTGACTGTTCCAGCCGCCAGGTGTTCGATCTGAGACCGTGGCTGGGAACAACAGTAACTGAACAACAGTAACTCCTGTCTTCAGGTAGGCATAGACAGGTGGCCCTTTCCGCGCATGCACGATATGGTGTGAAGAATAACATAACACGTCGGATCTTTTAACCCTACGTTTCGTTTCTCACTCTTCGGTTCTTTTTCAGTTTTTTGTGGTTTTAATTTCAATTTGTCTTTTTTGTTTGATTTTTTTCTGCAATTTATTATGTGCGTTGAGGGGGGGGGGCTTATATATTATACACAAAAGTTAATAGCAAATTCTGTTTTTAAAAAAACCCAAACAAAAACGGAAACAACAGGAGAGGTAACATTAGCACGAATGCATTCTCTGCATGCTCTTTAAGGAGACATGTACATGTCTTTGTTAAAAATTTAATCTGAGAGCCCTTCTTCGCGTGTAAGTTTGAACAGAATCTGATCCCTTTCCTCTATTTTTCTTACCGACCCCCCCCCCCTCCCCTTTTTTTTTTTTTTACTTCCCACCAACCCACACACACACAAACATTCCTCCAGAATACGATTTCTTTCCTGGGGCCTCTCAATTAAATCCCCTCCCCTTTTACAGAATCCTCTATGATCTCAGGTACTACAAAACCGCGCGCCCCTTCCCTACTCTCTCTCTCTCTCTCTCTCTCTCTCTCTCTCTGTCTCCCTCTTTCTCAATTCCTCATTTCTCTTTCTCACTCCCTCTCTCTCTTTCTCTCTCTCGTTCCCTCTTTTTCTCTCCCCTCCCCCTCTCTCCCTCTCCCCTTTTTTCTATTATCTCTCTCAGTGTCTATTAGTTGGCTCGGCTCTATCTCTCCCTATCCCTCTTCCTCTCTCACACTCTCTCCCAGTCCTTGTATCGCTTCTCATATCATTAAAGCAAATTATCAAGCTGTCAAAAGCGGACCCCTCACACCAATCAGAACACGGGACTCTAAAGTGTTGTTAAGTGACAATAACGGAGGGGGTCTAGAAGTGTCACCTGCAGAACCATTGTACCAGGTCTGCCACACAAACCCAGGCACAGGTGTTCAACAGTTCAGCTGTTCAGCTTCGGAGTCCAGACCGGACTAGAGCGGTCTATCCATGATTTCCCAGATTTTAGGGGGATGAGGGGATAGGGGGTGGGTGGGGAGGAGGAAAAAAGAGAGAGAGAGAGAGAGAGAGAGAGAGAGAGAGAGAGAGAGAGAGAGAGAGAGAGAGAGAGAGAGAGAGAGAGAGAGAGAGAGAGGGGGGGGGGGGGGGTGTCAGTCCAATGCAAATTGTCGCAGTTGTACGTGTCTGTGAATTGCATGTTACAGGCTGGAATATAAAAAGTTGAAAATGAGGAACAGGGGTTGAAAGCATTTGGTGTGTATGTGTGTGTGTGTGGAATAGAGAGACAGAGAGAATAGGAGAGAGAAAGAGAGAAAGTCAGAGACAAAGAGGCAGAAAGACAGGCATGCAGACAGAGACAGAAACAGAGCTAGAAAACAAAGATAGATTTAAATATCATTAAAGATACTCATAGAGATTAGATAGCTAGCTAGCTAGATATATAGATAGTCAGATAAATAGATAGATAGATAGATAGATAGCAAGAGGGAGAAAGTGAGAGAGAGATAGAGAGAGAGCGAAAGAGAGAGAGAGAAAGAAACAGACAGAAACATAGAGGCATAGATTGATAGATAGATGGAAAATCGACCGATAGATTGGTAGAGACATGGAAAAATGGATTGTTAGATAGATTTTAAGATTTTGAAGGAATCAAATTAGAACAGCTGGTCTACTATGTACTCAATACGGCTCCGTTTGTGTTATTATATCGCACCTGTCGAAACATCTAAAAAAGGTTTCGGACACATTAATATATTTTGTGTTTGTATTACTGCTATTTTGGGGTTTATGATTGATAAACATAGAGTATATTGGGTTATTGAATGACTTGCAAGTGCTAATGCATATTAGGTGCTAAAAACAACGTATTTTTGATGCTCATCTGCGTGTAGTAATAGAAAATAATGGAGAGCTACAAAATCCTATAACATCTTTAATAACTGTAGTAGTGCTTTCTACGAAAGGGTTCCCGTCTTTATTGTTACACTTTTTTTCGTATTTGTTATCATTATTTTAAATACTATTTTTTTTCATCTTATTGTTTTTGTTTGTTTTATTGTTGCTGTTTTTGTTGTTGTTTTTCTTCGTGTTCTTCTTCTTTTCATTTTTTTTCCTTCCTCTTTTTTCGTATTCGTCTATTTTTTTCATTTTCTTATTTCATTCCTTTTTTTCTTTTTTTCTTTCTGCTTCTTTATCGTTTTCGTCGCCGTCTTCTTATTATATTGTTATCTTTTCCCTCGTCCTGATTCCTTCATTCATCGTGTCATAACTAGTCCACAAATTGGTTTTAAATACTTTCATAAAATCAATCAATGAATCAATTTTTTTACCATCTATATTTTTTACCATTTTAACCTCTTTTATCGTGCCCTAGTTCTTTTTCTTTTTCTTTTCATCTCACCATTAGGATAAAAATTCACTCAGACATATTAACACACCTATCTATTTATAGGAGCTTCTCTAACGCACTTATCATATGCGCACCAAATACAAACCATTTTTATTACATCCCTTTTTTCCAATAATGTTCATCTTCTGTGGTAATAATGGTAGTTATAGTCTGTTATACGTACCTTCTGAGCACTGGCCCTTATGTTTGACCCTCACTCTGAGTCCATCGCACTTCTTGGCTTTTTTCAGTTCGCACCGAGATGAGTAAGTCAGGTCGTTGGTGCCACAGACAGGTCGAGCCCTGACCTGCTCGCAGCTCACACTGCACTTAGATGCTCTCAGGGATTGGAACAGGGTCTAAAGTGTCGCAGCCATCATTGCAAAATCCATGGTTGTTTGGGAGCGTGAGTGAAGAAAAAAACAAACAACTTAGTCGGTACTGATTCATTCCTAAGGTGAATTAGAACTATCATAATAATTTTTTTGTACCTATGTGTTAGGTAGGATGAGTGAGTGAGTTTTTTTTTACGGCACGCCAGCACGGTAACAGCATTATTGTGCCCATGATGACTAAGACAGTTATTTCATTAAACTAGTAGCATAGGTGACTCCTTTATCTCTCTGAGTGGTAACAGCATAAAGTTTTTGCATAAAAATGTTGTTTCAAAGTGAAGCGTTTTTACAGTTGTCTAAGGTGGAAGCTACCATCAAAGGTAAAGGTAGCTTGAAATGATTGGCCAAACACATCAAAACAAAATAAAGTAACTTCATGTACTTATGTTTGCTAGGAACTGAAAAGAAAACGACATGATTAAAACTAAACAAAATGCACAATGAAAATTCCATGAAATCAATATTAAAAGTTTACTATTTTTCTTATCAGTATTCCATGTACTGTATAATACAAAAGTCACAGTTCAAGGAGTCGCCAAAAAATGCTCTTACTTATTATCATCTATTATGGTTATTATGTTTGTTTAATCAATGTAAAGAATATGGATGAAAGTTTTTGAAAAAAGGTCACAAATAAGGATATATAAAATGATAATACAAAAACTTAAACGTGTTTCGGACTTAATTTTCATTTCAACATAAAATACATAAATCTTATTTTTTTTCAAGTTCCTTGTTAACTTAATGCGGGGATTAGGGGAACACTTTTTGTTCGTTTGTTTGTTGTTGTTTTTTATTTGCACCTGCAGTACTTAATGTATTTTTATTCTTGCAGTTTATTTACAACTTTTGTTTGAGTCTTAGTATGTTGGCTAACGTCTAACATCCAACTTCCTTAACGCTATTGTAAAGACTTGATTGTTGTCGGGTCCCAAGACAAACTTTGGATAATTGTACGTGCTGCCCGTATGCGACACAGCTATGTGTGCCTCTAGGCAGTGTGGGGATACCATAATTCCTTTATATGACAGTGACATTATATTGACACCGACCTATTCATTAGGGGACCAAATCGAACAAAAAAATTATTGACCGATCGTGGCTTTCGAACTAGAGCCCTTCTCAGCTTTTGTACAACATACGTTTTAAGTACTTAGCTGAAAAATTGTTGGTTTGCATGTTGATAATAATGACAACTAAAGGGTAATAAAAAAATGAAAATAAGTTACTAATCATTTTTATATAATTGTACTGCTATTATCATTCTTATTAATCTTTTTTATATATCGATAAAGTGCGCAGCCTCTCAGTCTTTGTATACCTGTATCTCTGAATACCTCTGTTAGCCTCTCTCTCTCTCTCTCTCTCTCTCTCTCTCTCTCTCTCTCTCTCTCTTTCTCTTTGACTCTCTCTGTTTCTGTCCGTCGCTGTCTTTTCCGCTCTTTCTCTCTCTCTCTGTTTTTGTTCTTCTTCTTCTTCCTCTTCTTCTTCTTCTTCTTCTTCTTCTTCTTCTTCTTCTTCTTCTTCTTCTTCTTCTTCTTCTTCTTCTTCTTCTTCTTCTTCTTCTTCTTCTTCT
>RQTK01000510.1:314005-334381 GCA_003991915.1 Elysia chlorotica
AATTTCCCCATAACAGGTGTTGTGCTAATGTTATTATTTTATATCAATATTAATACTTAAGATAATGACCCTTTCTTCAGATTTTTTTATTTGTCCGATTCCATTTTTTTTTGGTAATAAATTGATGTTGATTTCCCCCCACTAATATGCAATATAATAATGTTAGAAATACGGCATATTTTCGTAGCAATTTTCTTCGTGCTATTAGCTCCTTAGATCGGTTCTAGGCGCTAAAACAAGAACATAAAAATCCACAATTTTTAAAAACTATTTAAACAACAATATTTCATGTTTTTATAAGAAAAAAAGACTCTACCATTTCATATAAGATGACACTTTGTAGTAAATTTTTAATCATGTACATCAGCGTGTACCTTTATCCCCTACCTCCAAGTTATGCAGTGCATTCTTATATATGTTAAATAGTATTCATTGATAGATTCAAACCTTTATTTTACTTTATTATACACAATAATGCACTCAACCGTCTGGATATTCCTAGATTGATGGGTGTGACATATATAATTCATTATTATCGCATTTCGATAAGGAACATTTTTTTAAAAATATCTACTCCTGTCTACTGGTTGAGTTAAGGTATCCATGAAACATCTCCTTGTGGAAACACATGGAATTATCAGACATTAGCCTTGAGACCAGTCCTCATTTAACCTGTATAATAAAGACTTTGCATGTAAGCAGCAAACTCAATTTCAACCTCAAACCTAGATCGGGTATAAAGCCTAAAGAAAAGCATTCTCTCTCAACTTGTTAGGAAATTAATTCGACGGATCCTAAAACTATCTCTCCTCTTGTTTTTCTGTGCCTTCCCAACACAAGATGGCCCCTTGCTGAGAAAGCTGTGGCAGAGGGCTTGAAACTGTAAACCGTGAAATACACGGTATAACTAAAACAAACTTTGGACATTTTAATCTGTGAAAGGCGCGAGAAAACCGTGTTTTCTACCTGCGTTCGAGAGGTTTAAGTTTCATACGGAGGCACTTTATGTTATAATTAAAAAAGCGATGATATGACGCAGTTTTAGGAATGTTAAGAGCATGAATTACACTCCTTATTCTATGTCGATCCGTCTTTCTTTATTTCCTTTCTCTCGTTTTAATTGAGCTCATCATAATGGTTCACATTTTTATCCGACTCAATAAAATCCTCTGTTATTTTCAATTTTCATCCCATTTTCTTACTTCTCCTCATATGTCATACAGCCCAAGTTTATTTTTTTCATTTACTTTCCCTAACCCTCCATATGATTATTTTGTGCATTATTGCGCACACTGCATAACTATAGTTTCTTCTTCTTTTCTCTTCCTGGACTGAAGTAAACAATAAAACCTAAGAGACATAACGCGAAAAATAAAATAGTATTTTTCATATTTGCTCCTTATATTTCTTACCTTGCCATCCACCTTTCTTGGATCCACTGCGTTCACAAGTAAGAACTGGGAAGCTATCATCAAACCCAGGAAAAATGATGTCAAATGGCACACATGTGGAAGTGATGTCATTGTGTTACTATGCGAACTGACCTCGGCCCAGGTCGTCTCCACATAACGCCTGAAGGGTCAGTTTGCACAGGACCGCCCACTCCAAAAGTCTTGGACTAGATTTTTTTATACGATGAATACATAATAATATACACTCCAGACTCATTGGTCTTCTCCTTTTGTCACATCAAATCTCTTAGCCTGAGAATCTTTGAGGAACCAAACCACATTATAACGTGTCTGTAGTTTCAGCTGTTAATGTATTTAATTAAAACAATTTCAGCAAACGATTCACATTAATATTTCAATCCAAAGAAAAAAAATGTTTAAACTCAAAACAGAACTAGTCTTCACTAAGTGATGTTTTAACTAGTCACAATAATCAATACCTGAAAGATCATCGGTGATTTATTTCTCCTTCTTTTATTTCCTTTGAATTTCTATTACAACTCACATTACTATTTCTATCACCACTACTACTACTACTACTACTACTACTACTACTACTACTACTACTACTACTACTACTACTACTACTACTACTACTACTACTACTACTACTACTACTACTACTACTACTACTACTACTACTACTACTACTACTACTACTACTACTACTACTACTACTACTACTACTACTACTACTACTACTACTACTTCTACTACTAATGCTATCAGGAAAACTACTACGTCTCTTACCACGACTGGTAGACATTTTTTTTATTTGCACTTCTACTTAATGTTACTTTAAACAGTAAAAAGTGGTTTTAATTGAGTAAATCTGTGTAATATGCCTCTTTACAAATAAGTGAAATACTGTATGCTTCAAAGGGTATTACTTCTTTTGTATGAACAACTATCATAAACTCAATTGCTGATAAATTTACACGCAAAAAGTAAAATAATATTCTTTTTTAGAATACAAAATAAGTTACACTGTATAACTTGATCACAGCGTTTTCTATAACGCCACAATGATAAATGTTAGGGCAGCTTTTGGTGCTCTTTGTTTTCTGATAACCCTCTTACACAGATCCGTTAAATACACATACAACACACATGTACAACATCTTTGACATGAATGTCTGAGGTGTTCAACAGACGTTGGAGGAAAAAGTAGGCCCTGCGCACTTTATGTTTAGGCTACTCACGGATGGATTTATAGAGACCTTGCGATAGTGGGGTCCATGGCGGAAACAAAGACGATAGGTAAGGTAATATACCCAAGCATCGAATCATAGCTATAGTTTTCTTGACTTACAGTACTTGTTAGTGAATATCATTTAGCCTAACGATAAGTGACGTGATTACGTCTCCGGTCTTCGGTACATGGATCGCAAAGCCTTTTATGAGACTTGCGGATCGGAGACAACGTAGATTTAACACCCGATGCTCACCCCTAGTAATACGGAGGGGTCCACTCATGGTGTACCGGCGGTGCACAGGAGGTACCAGGCCCAGTGGCTGCCAATACGCCTCAAGACTTGGAGAAAGTCTGCCAGGCGTTCCAGAGATTAGCCCGTGGTCATTTTACACTGGTAGGCACGCGTGCGACTAATGATAACGCTACTCACTTACAAATTGTGAATTGAAAAAAGCTGTGCTAGGTTTTGAAAGAAGTACAGCTGCGCGTATGAATGATGGTGATGACGTTAGTAGTAAGATAACAAGTCATAAGTCACACACACTATTCCAAAATGCTGCTCTATGATTGTAAGCACAATTAGTGCTGTAAAGTTAGAACCCGGTTAAGGGCTCAATTTAAATCGTAAAAACCTTACCAAAGGTAGTGTTTAAAGCATTCCTGAGTTTTACTATCGCAAGGTTTTAAGATCAATAATATATGTATACGGAGGCCAAAATGAGTAAAAAATAACGTAAATGAATGGTCACATAAAGCGCGGGTTGTTATATTAGACAAGATCCTCGGTTCTGGTATATGCTTTAACACCGGTATCTATGGTAAAGATAGCTGACGTGAACTTACCAAAGATTCTAAAAATAATATTTGAAAATTTCGAAAAGGTACAATTATGCCAGAGTTTCAAATCAATAGAGGGTAATTGAAAATACCTCAGTTTTACCGAATGGAAAGTGTTGTGTGCTGAAAATAATTTTCAAATAAACAGTGTACCTAAATTCTTATATTGAAACCGCAAACAATCGAAGCATATCAATACATGTACATTTATATTAATCAAGCTAAATGGGTAGGAGTAAGAAACACTGACACTTATTATGTTCTATTTAGTACCCTATGTTTCCCCTTGTAGCGAGTACGAACAGTGTGGGAAATGGAAAAATAATTTTTGAAAAGTGAGAGCTGTGAAATTGTTTGAAAACAAAGTTTTCTACTGAAACTATGAAGGAAAAAAGTAGAAAAAGAGAGCACAAAAAATGAGTGGAACATAATAAGAGAAAACTAGAATGTAAAGGAATGGACACAATCATACAATGTGTGAATTCACATTTATTTACTAAAGAAAGAGAGCAATAGATAAGAAAGAGGTTGATAGAGATGTATACAGACAAACATACAGGCGGACACAGACAAAGAGAGAGACAGACAGAATGATAGATAGACAGAACGATACATAGATAGCTGGATAGATAAATAGATAGATAGATAGATAGATAGATAGATAGATAGATAGATAGTTATGTATATAGATAGATAAATAGGTAAATAGATAGAGGACAGGGAGGGAAAGAGAGGTGAGACAAAATAATACAGAGACATTTTAGAGGAAGAGACATACACATAGATAGATAGATAGATAGATAGATAGATAGATAGATAGATAGATAGATAGATAGATAGATAGATAGATAGATAGATAGATAGATAGATAGATAGATAGATAGATAGATAGATAGATAGATAGATAGATAGATAGATAGATAGATAGATAGATAGATAGATAGATAGATAGATAGATAGATAGATAGATAGACAGGAAGAGAGAGAGAGGGAGAGAGAGTGGAGAGACATAGACAGAGAGATACAGTCAGGCAGAGAGGTACAGACAGATTCTAATTCATGGTGTCAAAATTGAGATCCACATTGCTACAAAGCCGCTATGTGTGAGAGAAACCGCTACTGTCTGATAGTGATATTAATCTAGTCTTGTGTTCAGCCCTTTACACGCTTGGCTGATACGGCATGATTAAGTTCTTCTCTATGAAAGAAAATGGAAAGACTGCAGACAGGACAAGAATGCACAAGCCCTGCTTAGTACTGAAGCATGAAATTACGGCAAAAAACGGGAATTATTGCATTTTTTAAGGTGACACAATTATAATTTAGAACTGTTGCTTGTTTGCAAACCGCTCCCTCTTAATTGGACGACCAACCGATGCTCTGTAATTCCATATTAGTTATCTAGTATCGTCTCTTGATGCAAAATATGACTATGTATTCTACCCTAGAGATAATTTTCACACAGAATCGTTATGAAACAGGGAAAATTGCACGAATATTTTGGTCGGTATGTTTCTATACGCCCTAAATGTTGCTTAAATCAATTTTATTTTAACTTAATTTAAAATTATTTTTTTTTCTAGAATGTAGGCCTAATATGTTTTTATCTCATAACCGAACTCATAACTTCAAAGAACAATGATAGAACACATTTAAAATAAATTACAGCACATGACAAAGGACTAACACAGATTAATGAATGATTATTAAATATTTGTTATGAACAACTAATTATAGAACATACTATGATTTCATCTCCAATACAAACGCATCCCTGACGGTTTTAAAATGTCATTTTTGGATCAGCCTATTAAAAACATTAAGAGCTTAAGGGTTCAAACAGTTTCTGTTGTTTTTATTTTTATAGGCCTACGCATTGTATGACTATTGTGCTTCATCGTTGGCTTTTTAAACGGTTTATGAGCTTTCACACTGTCAATTATTTGAGAAGAAAATAAATAAGAATAAACAATAACTAGGAACATAAATCCTGTAAACAAATCCAAATGAAAAACACTCGTCGACGGTAATTTTTTCCACAAATTGAAGAACTCATACACAATAGCTTACTACTGTGGCGTTGAAAGACAGCGTAAAACATGAAAACGACACTTGTAAATGAAATGTGTGAAGGCTGTCTAAATGCGCCTCAACTTCAGCGCAATCAACGCGTTCTCATGTCGGGCCGGTTACAGCACTGTGCTTCACAGCTTCACAGCCCAGGTCCACAGAGTCGACTGAGTCTCTGCCGAGTCGTCTCAAGTGCCGACACTTGTCTCGGGACGGATGGGAAGGAAGAGGCGAAAAAACAGTGGCGAAAAACAGAGGCGATTGTATAGTGTATACCGTATAGGAAATGTCTCTCTGACATGGATCGCTTGTAGATCTAGTTCTAGAGAAGCTTCGGAGTTATGCCCCGCTCTGTCTGGATCTTCTCAATGCGCGGTTGTGCGCCTCAGGTGGCTCTATGAGGAAATGGCAAGGGGAGGTTATTTACAAACACAGATTTGCGGCCAGACAAAATAGTCTCTGTTTATTCCCTTGTCATTCTGAAAAAGAAAACGAAAAAAAAAAAAAAATACCCTCCCCCCTTTTTTGTCTTTGTTTAGTAAGAGTGAATCGTGAAAAAGTGTATCTTTTTTATATCTTATCATATAATTATCGCAGAATTAGAGATGTAAATGCATATGAAATTCACACCGACTTTTTAAATGTTTGAGGGAACTGCGACTGCTCAGTCAAATTAATTTTCATGCTTGTAACAGGTGCCCACAGCCCTGTACAATATTTAATTTCTTGAGATTGAGGAACGTAGAACAATTCTTACCTCTCCACACTATAATTGGACGAAACGAAGAACAGTGCAATAATAGTCTGATATATTTACTCATAAAATTTACTAGTTCGGGTACCTTCGCTCGATTGTTTTTGAAAGTACGGTACTTTATTAAAATATGTCTACATTCTGTATTGTATGTAGAAACTACTATCATTATGTAAATATGCACTTAAACAGGTTAAATTAATATCTAGTAAACGCCCATATCTTTAATATTCATGTTATTTACCTAACACAATAACGTTACCGCCAGAAACAAACATTTCTCAATCAACATATGCATTGAAAGAACGCGCGCAAGTTTCCCCTGTCCCTTGTATCCCTTTCTATTTTTTTTTCATTTTGTGCAGTTCACTTTAAATAGAAAACATTGCAATGATGCTATAGAAGCATACATACCTTGAACTTTAGAGAAAAAGAAATGGTAAAAGAATGTTTTTTCTTGTGTGGTTCCTTCAACGCTGGCGAATGTAATTGGAACTAACGTAATTAAGCAACCCTAAGCGTTTTGCTCTTAAACTTTCATTTTACTTACCTAAATAACACCAGGCAGCCTCATTTACCTTTTCCACAGAGACATTTCGGGTAAGTTGAGACGTGAGATTTAAACAGCAATATAACATGAGACAAGAACAACATGTTAGAAAACGAAGAAAAATCAAACAAACAAAAAGAAACAGCAACAAAGAAAAACAAGAAAGAAACATACAAGCCTCCGTCTGCACTACCAGAATAATTACTTGTCAAGCATTTAAATAAAAGGTATACAATTACATCGCTTTCTTCACAAACACTGTTGTGCGATTTTCAGCCTCGGTGTTTTTTTCCAAATAGTTGAAATGCTCTTTTTTACATATGTTAATTACAAAAAGTCAATAGATTAATTATCTAAAAACAAAAACAATATTTTTGTTTTTGTTTTTAGATAATTAATCTATTGAGTTTATGTAATTAACTTTGTCTGACCAATAACAGCTCATCTTAATTGATTTTTTTTCTTTTGTTTTTTTGTTTTTGTTTGTTTGTCGTTTTCTATTTTGTTTTTTTTCAATATCAGCAACTGGGCCATATCACGGACAGGTTCCGGGCCTAATGTCAATTTTATGCTCCGCCCAGTGACTTAATAAGTAGGACGGGCTCATGCGCTTGCAGCCCGCTGCATTTTTCGTGGATCTGCGCGGTGGTCCGGGGATAGAACATCGGCATCCGACGCAAAAAGTCCCGAGTTCGAATCCTGGTGGTTGCGTTCACTACTGGTTGGGTCGGTGTCAGTATAATGTGATCGGCTGAGACAGGAGTCATGGTATCCCTGCCCTGTCTCGTGTGTGGCAGCACATAAAATTGTCAGACGTCCGTCTTGGGGCCCGTCCACAATATAGTCTAAATAGTGCTGGTGTTGGACGTTAAAACCAACTCAACTCAACTCAATCTGTGTGCGAGTTATAAGACCCTCACAATGTCAGATGACTTGTGTCCTGTAGAGTAATCAACCTGTCGCGGCAGTATTATGCCATTCATGAGACCTATTAAAGCAGAATTATGCCCAAAAAAGCAAAGAGTGAGTGTCTTGTCTCCACTGACAGGAGCCTATTGCTTGTCTCATGGCCAACGCGTTGCTTAGCCTATCTAGTCTACAAATAGAATGTCACTGGTTTTGCTACAATAAAACAAAGCGATATCAGACGTTCTGTGTCAGCGGGTCACATTGTCCTGTCACCAATCCAAACAGGCATTTGGTCGAGGATCGACCCGTGGACCTCACAGTTTGAAGCCGCTAGTTCCCCCGCTGAACCACCTCGTTCACCGCCTGCTGTAAAAAAAGATTTGAGTCACACATCTGGTGGGTGTTAAGGCGTCTCACGCCAGGAGTTGTGTTTGTGAGAAGGCGTAGGCCTAAAGGTGGGACATAGCCTACGCCTAGCCTGGAAACTAAATAAGGTCTACATCCTATTCAAAGGAATTGCTTAGTGCTAAACTTGGACGTGAATTTGGTAGAAAAAAAGAGAGCTATGACATAGCAGCTGTAATAGTTATAAATAGCACTAACGCCAACCCTAGCAGTTATAAGAGAGTAATATTTTTGAAAGGTATTACAATGCCTTCGAAAAAAGCCTTTTTTTCTGACGTAGTCGTGGAACTTACTGGCAGGTCTGATTACACATGCCATTCACCAATGACTTGGGGGGGGGGGGGGGGCGCGGTGGTCCTGGGGTAGAACATCGGCTTCCGACGCAAAAGGTCCCGAGTTCGAGTCCTGGCGATTCGCTCCCTACTGGTTGGGTCGGTGTCAGTATAATGTGAACGGCTGAGACAGGAGTTATGTTATCCCCGCCCTGTCTCATGTGTGGCAGCACATAAATTTGTCAGACGTCCGTCTTGAGACCCGTCCACAATATAGCCTATATAGTGCTACTGTTGGACGTTAAACCAACCAAACAACAACGGCGTAGGCTTGGAACTTACTGGCAGTTCAGGTTACACATGCCATCCTTTCATTTTGATTATGACGCAAGCCTCTTGTCTGAATTTAAAAAAAATAGTGGTGAATGTGGTTTAGTTATACAACTTATTAATTTGATCAATATCCAGAAGAGTTAGAAAACGATATAGTTGACTCTCGTTTGTTTTATACGCCATGTATATGCATTAATTTGATCAACGCTAACTACAATAGCTTGAACATTATTTTATATGTCAAGTTCAATATTATTTGTTCGCTTCGAAATGCCAATGGCTTGACTTTAAAAGTCTTTCATAAAAAAGAGCCCCAAAGGTTGATTTCTGGACGTAAATATTTTTTTATTGGACGCTTCTTGCTTTGCTCCTCCGTTTAAAAAACTAACTACAGTACAACCTATTACCTATAAAATAACAACTCCAATTGTACTAATTATGATATAATGGGAAGTACCCGGTTTGAGCTCTAAGATTTCATAATTATTAATTTGGTCATACTACTTAAGTCTCTTTCTAGTTGAACTCAATAACTATAATGTCACCTGCTAAGGCAACAGGTAAGATTATCAGATATTTATCTTGGGAGCCGTCGCCGTATAATATCCTCCTTGGGAAAACGAAATCACATATAGTATAGTAGTAGAGACTGAGAGAGCTCTAAGTATCAGAAAGTTCTAATTATTCAAAAAAATTAAAAATAAATGCATGTATGTCACTGTTTCTATTATAGTGATAAAATGTTTTCAGTTCGGTCAAGGCGGCGAAATTGTGTGTGTGTGTGTGAGTGAGAGAGAGAGAGAGAGAGAGAGAGAGAGAGAGAGAGAGAGAGAGAGAGAGAGAGAGAGAGAGAGATGGAGAAAAGAGCCAGTCAGACAGGCAGGCAAACTTGAGTTGAGTTGGTTTTAACGTCCAAAATCAGCACTATATAGGCTATATTGTGGACGAGCCACAAGACCTACGTCTGATAATTTTATGTGCTGCTACACCCGAGACAAAGCAGGGATGCCATGACTTCTGTCTCAGCTGGTCACATGAAACTGACACCGACTCAACCAGTAGGGAGCGAAATCGCCAGGGCTCGAATCAGGACCTTTTGAGTCGGAAGCCAATGTCTTACCCCAGGGCCACCGCGCTACCCAGACAGACAGGCAGACATACAGAGAGGGAAGTAGAGAGAGAAATATGTTCGATCCCAGGTTTGGACAAATTAATTTTTTTGTCAGATACCGTTCCCTACTGGTTAGGTTGGTATAGGTATAACGTAATCGCTGTTATCCTGACATTACATAATTTTTATGTTTGCCAACAGGTAAATCTGTCAGAATCCCAATACAGCCTAAATGATGACGGTAGACTTTAAGAAACCAACATACTAAATCAACCAAAACAGTTCCTTAGATTTTGGGAAAAGTTCAACTGCAAGCTGTGACCAAAATTTAAAATTATTATGAATCACTTCATATCACCAGCACTTACTGGACAAGTTGCTGCGACAGCGGTGCATAAAAACAAAACAAAAACAAAAACAAACATAAACATCTATATTTTTGTCCGTGCGTAGTTTGAAATTTTATGTGCGGCTCTGTCCAATATTATGGACTGCGCGTATTACTTTTTGACAGGATAACCCATGATACATTTTACCGAAAATAAAATTTGCTTTTGATTGCAGATAATAAAACACATGATCATTAAAATGTCTGTGCATACAAATACATCATACTTTTTGTTTAAGCAATAAAAACAGGTGTTCACAAAATCACTAATTAATTACTTAGTTTTCACAGTATTTCGTGAGTCCCTGTCTAATTTTATGGACTGCGCGTGCTAGAGTTTGACAGAAAAAGCATGACAAATTTTAATGCCTAAAATAAACTACGCTTTTCATTGCAGCTAGGAAAACCCTTGTTCATTAAAATGTTGGTTTATATTGCTTAATCAGACAGGCATCAGATGGCAAATATGGTTGGTGGGCAGACATATATTTATTTTTACTGTCTTGCTTTTAGATTTTGACATATTTATAGTCACCACACGATGGATTTGACAAGATGGGATAGAGGCAATCACGTGTATAATACAGCAACCGATAGGAGTAGTGGGCGGGATTTAAAAAGTTGAGGTGGTGCTTGTTAAATGGTCAAGTCACGTTTACTCTTCAATGATTGGATACTTACCCACTCTCGTGTAAAGAAACAACTGCTGTGCTACTCTGATTTTATTAGGGGCGGGTCCTACTTAGGGAGAGGGGTTAAGCTCCGCCTTTTAATACTTTTTGTTTAAGCAATAAAAACAGGTGTTAACAAAGATTGCATATAATTATGTCGAAATTAATTACTTAGTTTTCACAGTATTGTGTCAGTCCCTGTCTTATTTTATGGACTGCGCTATCATAGTTTGACAGAAAAACGCATGAAACATTTTAATGCCTAAAATAAACTATGCTTTTTATTGCAGCTATGACAACCCTTGTTCATTAAAATGTTTGTTTATATTGCTTAATCAGACAGGCAGCAGATGGCAAATATGGTTGGTGGGCGGACATATATTTATTTTTACTGTCTGGCTTTTAGATTTTGACATATCTATGGTCACCAAACGATGGATCTGACATACAGCAACCGATAGGAGTAGTGGGCGGGATTTAAAAAATTGAGGTGGTGCTTGTTGAATGGTCAAGTCACGTTTACTCTTCAATGATTGGATACTTACCCACTCTCGTGTAAAGAAACAACTGCTGTGCTACTCTGATTTTATTAGGGGCGGGTCCTACTTAGGGAGAGGGGTTAAGCTCCGCCTTTTAACATCTCAATTGGGATGTTTCATAGCTTCAGCTAAACAAGCTAGATTCGCCCACTAGAGCCGTCGGATCCGACGGACATCCACCACTTCAACTAGTTATTTACCAATAGCGTTTTCCCCCCTTTACATTTTCTCTGTCAGAAGGTCGGTTAAAGCTGTCTTTAAATGCTCGTATGGCTAAAGCACATGAAGATCGATTCAATGCATTATAATAGCATGCGGTTGAAAGTTATTATATATACGTGTATTTCCCAAACATTTAGAGAGAGAGAGAGAGAGAGAGAGAGAGAGAGAGAGAGAGAGAGAGAGAGAGAGAGAGAGAGAGAGAGAGAGAGAGAGAGAGAGAGAGAGAGAGAGAGAGAGAGAGAGAGAGAGAGAGAGAGATCGACAGACGGACAGAAACACAGAGACAAAGACATAGACTCCACTGTGAACGTTATTCATAAATGTTTAGACATTATTTTTAGCAACAATATGAGAAGAGAGGGGTAGATAGAAAAGGGGAGAGGTAAACGTACTAACAGCAGACAGACAGACAGACAGACAGACGCAGAGATGTGTTCAAACAGAAAGGAAACATTAGGAGTAAGTTAAAATTTAGTAAAGGAATATAGCTATAATAGATGGTTTTAAGTAACAAGTGGCATCGATAATTACCTGTAAATAAATTTTAAAAAATATCACGAAAAATGAAGAGATAGAGATAGAGAGAGGGAGAAAGAGAGAATAGAGAGATAGAGAGACAATTATTTTAGATGGTTTTTGCTGTTTGTAGACTTAATATGAAATATTAAAATTTTCTCTTAAATTTATCTGTAAATAAATATACAATATAGCCTATATAGTGCTGGTGTTGGGCGTTTACAAACAAAACAAAGAATCTACAAATTTTCAAAATTTAATCTTATCCAGCACCAACACCTCTTTATCTTTGCCTCTGTGTCTGTGTCTCCCTGAAGCTCTCTGCTCTGTATGTATGTATCAGCCTCTTTTTGTCTCTCTCTCTCTCTCTCTCTCTTTCTCTCTCTCTCTATCTTATTCCCTCTCTCTTTCTCTATTTATCTGTACTCTCTCTCATTACCTCTTTCTCTCTCTCCCCCTCTCTCTCTCTCTCTCTCTCTCTCTCTCTCTCTCTCTCTCTCTCTCTCTCTCTCTCTCTCTCTCTCTCTCGTCTTTCAATCTACCTATCTTACAAGCTATCTATAATTCTAATTAAGGTGTATGCATGTTATACAATCTAGCAAGCTCTTTACCTGCTGTTTTGTTTGTTTTAATCTACTCACTTAACATCTCTCTCTTTCTTTTTCTATCTCGCTCTCTCTTCTCTCTCTCTTAAATCTGTCTATATTACTGCCTATCTATAAATTTAATTAAGATGTATGCAACATATATATATATCTATCTATCTATTTATCTATCTATCTATCTATCTATCATCTAAATGTGTCTATCTTCTTAAATCTCTATATATTACTGCTATCTATAAATTTAATTAAGATGTATGCAATATCACTATATATAATAGACAGACTAAAGCTCGTGCGGATCTTCTTTGTTCGGATCACTACTAGCTTAAGTTAGCATACATAGTAAAAAGATACTGTCCCAAATGAGTCTAAGAACGAAATTAAGCTGCTCATTTTGTAACTTTGTTACTATACAAAATCTTGATAATTATGAGATCATTTTTCCTGATACCTTTATTTTGTTTGTCATACAATAATTGATAATTTTTGTTTTTCTGACTTAAGGCATTTGTTTTATTAGGGGCTTTTTTGAACTGAAGCACGTGAATAAATTTTAGGTATGCAGTATTCTTCAGTGGCGAGAGAATTTAATGTCAAGTGACTGTTTGACTGTTAATATAATATCCGTTTTACTTGAACTTTCATTTTAACTTACAAAAACAGTTATGAATGTAGCAAAAGAAGGCATTCATTTTATAACATCAAAAAGTATAAGTTCTCAAAGAATAAACACGAAATAACAGTTTCTTTGAATTGATATTTTATACATGTGACGTTTTATAATATTAGTATATGTATTTTAAATGCGCTACAAACACTGTAACGTGTTTGATAAATGTACCACAGACAATAATTATAGACACGATGCAACCTGAAAGCTTAAGTTATTTGCAAGAAACGGGTAACATAGAGGGAGCAAAATACAATTATATACAAAGGAAAAGTACAACGAAGATTCAAAACAATAAATCTATAGAAAACAAGTTTAGTTTAGATAGTACAGTCAGTCTTATCTGTTTCAATTCGTATATTTATCCCCCATTAATTCACTGATATTAATACTGGCATTGCATTTGACCAATTACTGTTGTA
The DNA here is from genome assembly GCA_003991915.1 of Elysia chlorotica. Classification (NCBI taxonomy): domain Eukaryota; kingdom Metazoa; phylum Mollusca; class Gastropoda; family Plakobranchidae; genus Elysia; species Elysia chlorotica. The sequence continues at coordinate 327,926 of RQTK01000510.1, forward strand.
ACATTCAGTATTAGGGTAAACATACTACCTGGTTCATTGACGTTTTCGGATAAACTATATTCTTAGTTGTAAAGACTCTCTGTCACCTATCACGTAGCGTTCGTTCCTCAGTCTGTTCGTGCTCTGTATTGGCGAGCAAGGGTTTTGAGATTCAAATCTTAACACTATTTAGTGTCCCTATATCCTTCGGGAAACAGGTGCAGTAAATCTAGCCAGATACATCTACTAGTTATTTAAGGCAGCGAGGATGTGACGAAAATCTTGATGTCTCCGTTGCCTTGCGTGACTGCTAGTCCCCCCTCCTCCATCCGACACAGAGCCTTGGGGTCCTTGAGCCCATCCTGCTTAGTCAGTAGCGTGCTATGATACTGTCCGGCCGCGGTGATCATGTGAATCTACAGTGTAAAAAAAGTTCATTGTAATAATATGGGATTACTGGTGATAAACCCCTTGGCCTATTGAAAGTGATAATTATGATGACATATGATTAGTCGATAAATGTATAATGTGATCAGAAGGAACAACGAAAGTTAGGAGGTTCAGAAACGTATTTTTTTCATGTGGTTATTTAAAATACTCTTAGCCAGCTGGGTTTTCTGACTGACTGATTCCTCCAAACTTTTGTTACTATCAAATGCAGGTACATAACAGCGAAGCATTAACTGACCATGATCCAACCAGTAAAAAGAAAGTTAGGAGTGGCAGTTTTGCTCCTTCAATAGAATAAACAAAACTGGACACTTGAGATGGATTGGAAAAGGAAATGCTAATTCATAGCTAAGAAATTTTAGACTATTTTATTCTTATCAATGGTATGATTATGTTCTTTCATGAATGTGTGTATTTGGACTGTTGCTTCTTTTTAAAAGTTAATGTCACTATTTCCACCGGGAATCCTCATTTCGTTATGTGAGCAAATTCCGAATTAAAATTAGATCATACTTAACTCTTTTACACAATGTCGTGGCAGGCAGAGCAATTTACCTTATTAGTTTCCACATCTGTGATAAATGCGTTATCCAAATCGTCACACTCAACGCAAGTTGGTCTTCTGACGCCATGTTGGACAGAGGCAGAGAAACTTAGAGTTATGTCCCCTTGAGTAGTCATGCCCACCAGTGTCTCCTTGCCACTGTATCAATTTGGATAAACACAAGTTATTTACAGTTAGCTAAGACATAGATAGGTTAACTTTGTTGTTGTTGTTGTTTGCTGATGTTGTTGTTTTAATGATATGAGATGAATAGGAAAAGACAATGGTTTGAATTCATTCTGAAATGACATCAATAAAACCATAAAGTTTTCTAACAGACTTGAAAACCTTTCAGTGAAAAGTGAGACCACCTTGTAAAGTTGATAATGCTATTGTCACACGAGCACGGATTCCGATGTTGTTATCTTTATTGGTGTGGCCGTCTCCATAAGGAAAAAAAAACTACAAATCTTAAAAGTAGAAAAAACTCACCCAAAAAGTATATACATCAGCCCGCAATGTGTCAGCGTAATATCCTTTGGCGGAGATGGAAATCTTATTCTGTGAAGTAATAAAAGTTTGGATAAAAAGTAATGTTTTAACAGAAGAATGATGACGGCGATGATGATAGTGATAACGATGTTAAAGATGTTCATGATGATGATGATGATGATTATGATATATTATGAGGGGAAGTAAGTAAGTAAGTAAGTAGAATATTATCATAGATTTACCTTGGGAGTGTAGGCAAGTATTGTTAGTGGAATACTACATCCACTACAGTGTAAAGTGTTTTACCTGATTAAGGCTGAAGAGTGTAGAAAAGTATTGTTAGTTAAGTACTCTTTAAAAAATGTACCTGTCTAAGGGTAGAGAGTGCAGCAGCTCCCCAGTAAAGCTCAACAAGTCAATACACGGCCCCTCTGGAGGAGCCGGCACCACTGCGGCGATGTAGCCATCCGTAGACGTAGCTAACGAGAAGTAACTCTTGCTTGTACTGATGTGTGCCTTTACAACCAGAGTTCCGGCCCCTGATACCAAAACCAGTTCCTTGGCTTTTAGACAAAGAAAAAGGGAGAAAAGAAGAAGAGAATATTTACATGAACTTAAGAGATACCTTGATTATTTGGCCGTTTTGAAGGCGAACGTTTTTTGCATAATCGATGAATAAATTGTAGTTTTGCATAGCTTGGATAAAAATTAATAATAAATAACTTAAAAAGAAAAGACAAAAACACACAACTTTTCTTTTATTTGTTTTGAAAAACATTTTATGTTTGGAAAAATAAGTCATTTAAACATTGTATCACTTTTTTCTGTAGTATATTACTGGAATCTGGAATTAAAGGGATACGAGAGCTCAATAGGTAGAGCGTGAGACCTTTTATCAAACGGTTCGGGTTCAGGTCTCGCTCAGACCCCGTTAATCCAGACTGCTTGAATCGTCGTATAAAGTGACTGCCTCAGACATACGTTCTAGTTTTCCATCGATGTCTGTTTCAGACACTAAGCGTATATATTTCAGACTTTAGTCTTGTGACAGATCCACGTTGAAGTCCAGTGGTTCTAAATGGACGTTAAGAGATTAACCGATTAACTACACACCACCAAAGAACTAAACTTGATGTACCATCCATGTACTAATTTTTTTATGGATACGCTTAAAATCATATCTTTACTATTTCCACCTAGATCTACCCGCCGATCCTATGAAAACACATTGAAAGAAAGCCACGTTGATTGGGTAATCTCTCAAGCTGGTATAAAACTATATGGTACAGGTACCGGCTTGTTCGCCTAAAAAAGAGTGCGTAGGCGCTGGGGCTCAAGCGTCGGCTTTCAATACAGGAGGTCCGGGGTTTAAACATTAAAGCCCCGTTGCACTCGCATGATCTGATCGGCCAAGCTTCGTAAAATTCCACACTAGGGTCCCGTCACCGCATACGATCTTTTTAAGACATTGGAGACATTAACCTAGGATAAGGCGTTATTTTCTATAAACAAAGATTGTTTTTGAGGATTGTGCTTGACCATACTGACCTGTGGGCAGAGAGACGACCAGGTCCGAGTCTGGTATGAGAGCCATGGACGCTGGACAGTCGCCAGGGTCAAGGTGGCTGATGAGTTTTCCTCGAGGGTTGAACTTTTTCAGTCTAGAAGTAAAAAAGTGATTCAATAGTTAAAAAATAATATTATGATTTTCGCTTCCAAAGTTAAAACTGTTTAACAGTTAACCATTCGATTTCGTATTGAAGCACGCGGTTTCAAATCAGACCCAGGCCCAACAATCATTCTCTACTAGCTGTGTCGCTAGCTGTTGAAAAAATCGGGTATAAAGAACCTGCTGAGGCTGAGCTGGTACAGGTAACCCTGATATGCTGATGTGTGTCAAACGTGTTTACGTTAAAAGAAATGTAATTCGTAATAAAAAAAATTAATGTGTCCCATAATCCATTTTATTATTGGAAACAAAAATAATTCAGCTCCAATCCCATAATACGAAAGAATGATCAATGAAATAACTAATAGAATTTAAATTCAGAATCACTAACTTTCATTTCCTTTGTTTTGTAAATCAACTAAAACCTTAAGCAGAGCGTATGACGTTTACCTTGGTTAAACAACTCAATGTATAACCAACTTAACTCAAGATCTAATAAATCACAACATACTACAAAAAGCGGACCGAACAACACTGAAATTGCATTCACTATACAACAGTAACAAATTGTATCATTTTATAACAACCCCAACGCAAACCTCTTATTTCTGAACTGAGTGTCCATAACGACAATAGATCCGTCGGCGAAGGACACAATGGCCCTGAGATCGGTCTTCATCGTATCCGAGTTGTGCCTGCCGCTGAAGGAAGCGACCACCTTGGGTTTAGGTACAGTCTCTGCACTTGACAAGCCCTTTCTCGGCGCTATGTTATCTGCTGGAGCTTCCTTGCGTTTTTGTTGAGAGACCTTCTTTATGTTTTTGTTGACAGTTGCTGGGGCAGGCGTTTTGTCATCTGATCCGGTCTTCTGTTTTTCATTCTGTTGCAAGTTAAAAGAAGATGACATTTATTTATTCCTATTGCAAGAATTCAAAATCAACATGCCTGTAAAAATGTTTAAAGATGCGCACTAATTATTAAATTTAAAAACAATTGTATTCACAGCTGATACATACTATTAGTTTAAAAACGACTATTTCAATTAAAATCCAAATAAGTATTATTATAAACCTTGAACAGAATACATGCCTATTTTTATGTAGGACGAGGATTATGAAAGTTTAAATCAAGAGAAGAAGTTTAAATTTACTTTCGTGGTCCCCTTGGCAAGTTTTACTTCACCCAGGGCTCCAGAGTTTTTCAGAAATTCCGACGTCTTCTTTTCCGGTGTGAACTTCAAGACGGTGCTCAGAGTTTGCTGGTAAGAAGGTAATTGCTGCAAACATAGAAGGGTGTGAAACATTAACATGGCGTGTATGAGGTAATGGTTTGGAAAAGGATAAACAAATTGCTGGGAAAATCGTATCATGAGAAAACCTATAAAAGTACTACTTACGACATAGCTTGAACCTACTAAACATATATGACGAACACGAAGAACCGGATGCAGAGCAAAAAGTGTGTTAGTGTCTATTATGTTTCGCATGAATACTAGGCTTGCCAAGTTGGAAATGCTCTGTCTCTTTCGCATGATCCATATGCGTCAGTTGCCTTGGATCTTAAATTGTAGGGTGCCAATGGCATCAAAATCGAATAATTTTTAAATTAACACAGATTTATGTGTAATTGATTATATTTAATAAATCTATTATTTGAAATGCAAAATAAGAATCCACACTCATTGCTAACAGTCGCAATTTTTGTTTATCTTAACTGGATTTTGCACCCCGCGGTGTCTTACAACTCTTAGTAAAAATATAATATAAAGAAATTTTACTAGGATTAGTAAGCTGCTGCGACTGTACTTGAGGCCCATAGTGTAATTAAAACTTATGTGTCAAATTATTGTGCGAAAATAATCAAATCTAGATAGTAAGAAAATGCCGTTACCCAAACAATATACTATATCTACTGCAACTGAATTTATGTGACAACATAAGAATATTTAATTTGATAAAGCTCAGGTAAGATAATTTTTCATCAAATGCAGTTGTGCTATTTAATTGAATCTCGCTATTGAGGTCGAGTTTTACATTGGTCTTTTGTGTTTTCTTATGGTGACAAAACATCTAAAATGTGTCCCAAAAATATCAACAACAAGACGAAAACGTTCATAGCTACCTCTTTCTCCAAGACATTGACGTGCTTCACGATGGTGTCAAAGTTTTTTAAGATGTCCACGTCATTGCCCAGGGCTATAAGGTTGTCTAGAAACTGGTACGTCTTCCCCAAGGCGCTGTGGCCAACGTCACAAGACTTGAGACGTCGGCTCAGAAAGTCCCGCTGACGTGCGTACACGGCTTCGATCTGTTTCACGGCCTGTTCCTCTTTCTGTCTCATGATAACAACAACAAAAAGTAAGAGCAATTTTTTAATTATGAAAAACAAAGGATGATAAAAGTACTAGTGGTTTATTTTTCGCACAACGTCACACAAGGAACGCCTTTAAATCGCACAAAGACAACCATGCGGGAGTTTTTAATGGTTCTTTGTTTTATTCTATTTTCGAATTTTAATAGTATCTCTCTTTCTTTCTCTCTCTCTCTCTCTCTCTCTCTCTCTCTCTCTCTCTCTCTCTCTCTCTCTCTCTCTCTCTCTCTCTCTCTCTCTCTCTCTCTTTGTCTTACTATCTATTTCACTCGTTTAACCTTTGTATAATTATATCTATCTCTACCTCTTTATTTCTATGCCTCTCTCTATCTCACTGCCTGTCTATCTGTCTGGTTATTTTTTTCTATCGCTTCTTTTGTCTCAACCTGTCTCCGTTTCTTTCTGTATCTGTCTCTGTCTCGTAATCTCTGATTAATCAAGGAAGCAGCTTAAATGAAATCCGCACACCGTTTTCCAAATTAAGTATAACATGCAATGTAGTTACAAAATATAATGAGCTTAAAACATACATTTCAAACTTGACAATCACTCATGGTTTGTGTTGTTAAATTTATTACAGCCATGTATCCATTCATTAAAAAATTACACAAGTATTACCGCTTTGTACTATAGTTATGTGGCTAATAATTTCTAATTTATGTGCCGCAGACTATGTGTTAAATTACCGAGATTTCAACTTACAATCAATACTTGTCAAAATCGTTTATCTTTACACTTAGTTAATTAGGCATGCATTAAAGTCAATATTTAGGAAGAGTCTGGTTTCACAAGACATCACAAAAAATGCTACTGAAATTAACAGGAAACTCTCTGACGTCAGCAAAAGAACTTTTAAAAGGCCCAAGCATCGGAGTATAACTGGAAGAAAAGTTGAAAGAAAGGCAGAGAAAGATAGAAACAGAGTCAGAAAGTGAATATATATATATATATA
>RQTK01000510.1:334779-355070 GCA_003991915.1 Elysia chlorotica
AGAGAGAGAGAAAGAGAGAGAGAGAGAGAGAGAGAGAGAGAGAGAGAGAGAGAGAGAGAGAGAGAGAGAGAGAGAGAGAGAGAGAGAGAGAGAGAGATGTAAATAAATGCAGTGAAGCGCGGGTTCGATCTCCGATCAGATCAGATACCCTTAATCGATTCAGGCTGGGTCAGTAAAATTGTGTCTCCTTTTTTTGTTCTCTCTCTATCTCTATTTCTCTCTCTCTTTCTCTCTCATCCTGTCTCCTTCTCTCTGTCTGTCTTTATACCTCTTCCTCTGTCTACCTATGTCCTTCTTTCTCGGAGTTAAAGCCTCTATCTTGGACTGACTCTTTCTCTTTCTCTCTCAACCTTTATGGTTGTCAGCACTTCACGTTCTGGTGCTGGTATCACATTACAAATTTTCATTCGTGAATCATTATGTTTTTAGTAAGCGACACAGTTATAAAGATTACCTTACTGGAGTTTGATATCAAAGTGCCTGGTAAGTTCAGAAATTTAGTGGACGTCACAGAAAGCCAACGCCCAAATCGACAGTCAATTCTCTGACGTCCGCAAAAAAATACCAAAGCAAGACCCCATCGTCTGGTACTACAAAAGCGTCAAGATAAAAGAGTTTGGGAGAAAGAGAGAGAAAGGGCGAGCGAGCGAGAGAGAGAGAGAGAGAGAGAGAGAGAGAGAGAGAGAGAGAGAGAGAGAGAGAGAGAGAGAGAGAGAGAGAGAGAGAGAGAGAGAGAGAGAGAGAGAGAGAGAGAGAGGGTGGAAGGGAAAGAACGAGGTGGGTACAGAGACAAAACGATAGGAAGACAGAGACAAAGAAACAGAAAAAGGCAGACAGAAAGACAAACAGAGAGAGCGAGCGAGACAGAAGTTAACGACTTTGACAGATAGACGTAGGTAGACAGAGAAAAGGGTATAAAGACAGACATAATATAGACATAAACTGACAGAGAGAGAGAGAGAGAGAGAGAGAGAGAGAGAGAGAGAGAGAGAGAGAGAGAGAAAGAGAGGGGAGATTTCCTTGTATTTGTCACAAATAGAACTCACCTTCATTACCAGCTCTAGGAGCTTTTCCTTGATCATTCTGACTTCCTCCAGACTGGCGTCTTTAGACATGGTCAAGGTGGCCAGCTGGTCAGTTAGGCCCTGACTGGACACTGCAGATGCTTTGCGACAGGCCTCCACCCTTCTCCTGGCCTCATGCATGTCCTGTCTGAGAGTAGGACTCACTTTGTCCAGCTACCGTGGCGATGACCAGATAGGAGGATAAAAGAGATTATTGTACTATTGTTAAGGTTTTTATACATGGATATTATTTTCTCAAAAAGTTATGCTTTGAACTAAAACAGTTTGACTTGTATCACTACTAATAATTATGTGGTTTTAGGTAGGGTAGTATTAAAAGAGCGGTGTACAGATAAATAATGCTGCTTTTGTGTTGTTACTACTTAACTACTTTTAATTTCACTATTTAAACTGCTGCAATTGAAACTACTACTACTACTACTACTACTACTACTACTACTACTACTACTACTACTACTACTACTACTACTACTACTACTACTACTACTACTACTACTACTACTACTACTACTACTACTACTACTACTACTACCACTACTACTACTACTACTACTACTACTACTACTACTTCTACTACTACTACTCAGAGAGATAAAGGAGTCACCGTTGCTACTAGTATAATTCATTACTACTATTACTACTAATACATGTACTATTACTACAACTACTACTAATAATATGTACTACTACTACTACTACTACTACTACTACTACTACTACTACTACTACTACTACTACTACTACTACTACTACTACTACTACTACTAGATAAACATGTATTCTCCAATCGAAAAATGTGACTTGGTATGTATATTTCATTTGTTTATTTTCATATAATATGCATCCCTAACAACAGTGTTGCCTGCTATCGTTGAGTCGCATGTACAACTTCGCAGTTGGTTACAACTGTGACGTAAGCCTTCTTATTCCCATAATTATCTTAATTAAGACGAATCGCTAGCTAACCCCAACGTTGTGCTTGTGAGCTCTTATCGTTACCTCCTCCAAACGCCGACATTTGCCGTGAGACACCAGGCTGCATGTTTCACAGGCCGCCATCTTGCAGTCCACACACACTCTGGTCACTGCCTTACCGCGATGGGTGGGGCAGGTGAGGGGGCGGGCTAGAGGCCGCATCAGTTTCTCGGTGCTCTCATTCTTCAAATAGCGAGAAGTAGGAACTTTTATAATAATAATTATTGCAGTGGTGGTTCCATTCTTTTTTTTTGGTTTTAAGTTAGAATATAAAGTTGAGAAATAATTACAGATGAGGAGTATTATCTTTTTTTTTATTTTGTTTTACAAAAAAGTACAAGCCTATAATACATCTAATAATATACTAGACTTCACAATTTTTATGTTGGTATTAACCATGTTAGATCTCGTGATTTTAAGCCTGTTACTTCTGCGCAAACTTTTTGGGGACTTTACGAAAATTTGAAAAGGTAAAAGCTTGACATTTATTATTTTGAAATGGAAAATGTGCATAATGGTGTAAGTACATAAGCGTATCAACCCTCTAAATAAAAAGAAACACCAACTTATAAGAGGTAATGTGCCTTGCAGATTCAAATGTTTAAGAATAGCTACTATACAGGCAAGACAAAATTATTTTCTTTGTATGCCAATCAATAAAAGCTTGCTTTTGAAATAGCAATTCTGGCAAGTTTTATGAGTTAAAAAATACATGCATTAGATTTAGTCATGTTAAACAGAGTTATGGATAACACTATTGAACCTCTTGAGTGTAAAATCAATCAAAATAAAATAATTAAAAAAAACGGATTATTCAGGTGTAAAGCTAATTTATATATTGAGTCAAGTTCTTGAGCTACGCTCGCTACATGAAACTTAAGGCATTTTAAGGTATACCAGAGAGCGTGGACAATGGGAGATTTAAAGATTTTGCTTTTTAAAAAGTATGTCGGGGTTATTAGGCGATACCTTACTTCTTTTAACAGTAATGAAACGCTGACTGCTGATTGCCCTGCAGCTCATAATTTAACAAAGAAAATAGAGTGAGCATGCGTTATGCAAGCTTCTGGTTACAACAATATCGTGAGCTGAACTCGTGAAATGTCTCACTTATATCTTAACTCTTTCGTAAAATCTGAAAAATCACCACAGAATACAAATAACTCCAATGTTTGTTATTATGTGTACCTGAAGGTCATCGATGCTGATGAGTTTGTGGTCCCTGGAGGCGCGCGACCTGGCGTGCACACGGTGACAGTCCTCACACAGCATCTCTAGGCACTCCATGCACCAGGCACTGGCCTCCACCAACACACGCTCCTAACGGGTATATGTATGGGTATGATTATGTATATTTGAAGATGCGTAATAAAATGTATGTCTTACATTACACATTGCAAATTGCAACATTTAACCCGGACCACTTGCATTGGAAGCCGACGATCTAACCACTATAGTATTTTTATAGCATACTTGTCAAAGATGTCAAAACAAAATATTCTCTCTCTCTCTCTATCTCTCTCTCCCTCTCTCTCTCTCTCAATCTCTCTCTCTCTTTCTTTCTCTCTCTCACTCTCTTTCTCTCATGCACACACATACACGCTTGAATTTAACGTTGTGTAGATTTCCTTGCAAACATAAAGAGAACAGGTTAAGTTAGTCAGATCTTATGGAAGACACCAATGTGGAGACGGAGCACCTGCTGAGATTGGAACCGTGATCCTCCAGCTCGCCTGTCTAGATAGCAAATCAACTAAGCTATCACCTCCTTTGATCTTCTTTTGAAAATTAGCCCATGAGGTGACATTACAAGGGTGTCAAATAATGTTCTTTTGTCAAATTAAAAGTCGTCGGTTTAAAACGTTCTAACAGTATGAAAAAATATATTTTAAAAAATTGAAAGACATACCAAACAGCTAAATTCAGAAAAAAATTGTTTTTATTTGGGGTTTTCTAATTTGTACCAAACATGTAGTAAAAAAGCTTCTTTCAATACCACCTTATTGCAATAAAATTGTTGCTGCACTAAGGCGTATTGGGAAAGCCCTGTTATGGTATATATTGAAATACTTGTGTCTGCGTAGTGTAAAAGCTTAGCAATACATGCCTGCCAATACATGTAACGAAACAAAGAGGTATAAAAATAGTTATTAGGTTTTTAACCACATAATTGTGTCTGCAACACTATTCAACAACATACCTGCCTGCAAATGTCGCAGGCTTTCTCTGCTGCCCTGGCTGACTTTATCTTGCTGACAGTGGCAATAAAAGTGTTGAAAACAAAACTGTCCACCCACTGATCAACTGACTCTAGCCCTGGACTCTGGTAAGGAAGAAATTTGAAGCTTTAGCCTTTAAGATTGATGCAAATGAGAAGCCAGACAACAATATAAATGTTAGATGACAGTTAATAACATAGACAGTGTAGGCGTTATTAAAATTATACAATCTATGGAAAAATTTAAACCATAAAACGATACATGTTAGAGGATTCACACACGAACTATTCTATTCCTTTGTCTAAAACATCACTGTCCAAAACAACAATCCACTTGTTTTATTTTTAATGTTTGTATGTTATGATGGGTGTAACACAAGTGATTTACCATCCACTAGACGACAACCAATCCAATCATTTTGACCAGTTGGTCAAACTTTATGTTTGTTTATTAAATGCAACCACCTGAGACTATTACTGGAAAAATCATTATTTTTATACTTGGCATGACTATTTGCCAGTCTTACTATTATTTGGACGGCTGAGACAGAATTAATTTCTGGATTTTCCAACGTCACTGCTTGACAGCATGAAAAATTAATTGTCAAATGGTGGTCTTAGGGCTCTGCCGCTCTCTCTCAGTCTCTCTCTCTCTCTCGCTCTCTCTCTCTCTCTCTCTCTCTCTCTCTCTCTCTCTCTCTCTCTCTACCTCTTTCTCTCTGTCGCTGTTTTCTTTTTTTTTTCTCTACTTATGTCTATCTCTCTTTCTCTTTCCTATAGGGTTTAACGTTTCCTAGGCCATCCTGGGAATCCAATACGGAGATACGGGCATGCCTCTCTGACGTTCCCTCACCTTATAACTATCACCTTTCTTGAGACCTAAAAGGCGATAAACCAGAAAGAGCCTCACTTTCTCCAACCAAAAAGATTACCTGGGCACAACCATCCACCTCCATGTCGCAGACCGGGCAGGCGAACCTCCAGTTCTTGGCTGTCCTGGCGAGATGCTGGGCGAGGCATGCCCTACAGAACGTGTGGAGACAGGGCAGTGTGCGGGGCTCAGTCAGTCTCTCCAGGCACAGCGGGCAAGTGAAGAAGTCCTCTCCCAACTGGCGTAGACTGGCCATGGCAACTTCTGGTGGAGATAAGCTGGTAAAAGTTGAAGACCAAGTCAGAATTCGGCTGAAGTCAACAGACTTTGAAAAATTACATCTGACGAAGACTGGCCATTCCCACTTCTGGTAAAAAGTGGTAAAATTGAAAACACCAGGTCAAGGAATTGGATAAAGTCAACACATTTTTTGAAAATTACATGTATTAGTAATGTGGTAGAGACAAGCTTCATTTCATTTAAGAAGGGCTCTAGCTAGATCCTGCGATGAGGTAAAATTGCCAGTCGCTCTGAGCATAGTAAGAAGTTTAAGGAATTTACTCCAAGCTAGATCTAGAGCCGTAAAAAATTGTGTTATGGTAACCTTACGACTCGTGTTGAGATATTAAAAAAGAAGGCTTGAACAATCTACCGTGCCACTGTACTCATTACCTCTAGGCCTTAAACGATAGAGGGACCAGGTCACAGAACTGATAAAAGTTAACACAATGTGTGCATAATTACATGAATAAGGTAAGTAGTAGAGATATGGGTTTCTTTTAGAGAGGGCTTTATTTGTATCCGACGAACTGCTTATACTAATAATTTGTTGGATTCCGTTTTCGTTTACTGTTTTTTCTAAATGATTTAATGCTTTATTACGTTGTTCATTATGTTGATTCTAGACGGGTTCTTTTTTTAAATTTTGCAATAAACTAGTGCCATCTTTTTTGCCTGTACTACTTTAAGAGCCTTTTAATACAAATAATAACACAATTAACTTACATTTATAAGTCAAAGCACAATAAAAAAGCTTAGTGAATCTGTTTATACTTTTTTCTCTTGTGTACCACTTGAATAAAATGATACTAAGTCTTTAACACGCAGCTCCACCACACGGTTGATTTGTATTGGAAACACGAATCAAAGATTGAAGAGATTTTTATAATAAGCATTATCTTCATCTACTTAAGGGAAGACGTAAAACAACTCTGTATAAATAAACTATCAATCTCAGATTAGTTTTACACTTATTTTCTAGAACAAGATATACTTTAATTGCAATTTGAACTAAGAACCGCCTGATCTACAGCTATTGACTGCGCAATGTATTTCATCTATTTTGAATAATTCAGTTTTGCCTTTAAAAATGTGAGATCTTTCTATCAAATACCATGTCCCATCATAGATTTACGAAGGAGATAACGGGAATTATTATTCGGGTGCATTTTTAATTACTTCCCTTATCTCGAGTCAGCTTTGTGAGGTATATAGACCAGAATGTAGAAAACGCGTGCACCTCAACAATTATTTTAAAAGGCAGCATCAACCCAAAACAAAACCAAATAATTATTATATCAACTTGGTACAAAGAAAATTGATACTTCGATCGGTTTAGTGCGCTTCCTTCGGCAAATCCTCTTACAACGTTTCGTTAATTTTGCGATTAAGTTAATGCAATGATGGTAATATTACCTATTACCCATATTTTTGTCTACGGTTTTCTTACAGCAAAACACAATTACACAGTTTTTATGTTCGAAACCAATAACCTGCAATATTTGTTTTGTGGGTACTAGGAGTTCCGTAGAAAACTAAATTTTCTCGACTTAATCTGTATGCATGAAATGTTTATTTTAATATTGTTATAAAATATTACGTTTCCCTACTAACAACGATAATCTAGCAGTTCTTACCAAAAGCTGGAGAAGAAATTGCAATACCAAAGTACGATTTTCCAGATACAATATCGGTCACACAGCTCAATACTGTAAGAAAAAAAGGATAAATTCTCTGACTCAACGTCCAAGTAATGCCACTGGCTGGAATAAACTGGACCCTTCAATACTTGTAATTAATGAGTTAGCAATGAGGCCTGTTTGATAAGAGACAACTCCTACTGGCGTAACTGGTTAGTGGCTAAATGCAGTGCGATTAGCCCACGAAAAGGTTATTCAGAGCTGGATAGCCTAATGTGCCCATTACAACTGACGTCATAACGGTTCTATTCTTTGCAACAGGCCTATAAACTCAGTCTGAGGGTTTTCTCAACGAAAAGTGATAAGTTAAGTCTAAGGAATGAGCTAGGTGTACACGTTTCTAGTAAATTTGTTACATCGTTACTATGAGGTACTGCTTTATGTGTTATACTAGAGAAACTGAAAATTGCATAGTGATTTTCTAATCTAGCATTCGTCTTTTTAGTAACAGGTTTGTGTTGCGAGGGATACAAATTAGGACATAGATTTTACATTAGTCTCTTAACTAAACAGCTTTAAAAAAATGGCAAAGAAACGGAGAGGCTGATGCAGAGTAAAAAGAAATAATGTGTTTGTGTGTAAATGGTGTAAAGAAGAGAGCAAGAGAGAGAAATAGGAGAGAGAGAGAAAGAGAGAGAGAGAGAGAGAGAGAGAGAGAGAGAGAGAAAGAGAGAGAGGAGGAGAGAGAGAGAGAGAGAGAGAGAGAGAGAGAGAGAGAGAGAGAGAGAGAGAGAGAGAGAGAGAGAGAGAGAGAGAGAGAGAGAGAGAGAGAGAGAGAGAGAGAGAGAGAGAGAGAGAGAGAAAGAGTTGTGTTACAAGGGATACAAATAGGACATAGGTTTCACAATAGTCTCTTAACTAAACAGCTTAAAAAAATGGCAGAGAAACGGAGAGGCTGATGCAGAGTAAAAAGAAATACTGTGTTTGTGTGTAAAGGATGTAAAGAAGAGAGCAAGAGAGAGAGATAGATAGGAGGGAGAGAGAGAGAGAGAGAGGAGAGAGAGAGATAGAGAGAGAGAGAGAGAGAGAAGAGAGAAGAGAGAGAGAGAGAGAGAGAGAGAGAGAGAGAGAGAGAGAGAGAGAGAGAGAGAGAGACAGAGAGAGCGAGAGAGAATCGGCTGTGAGATGAGTTAGATCTTTGACAGTTGGGGCAGGAATGTTAAATGTTAAATAACAAAATTAGATATACCAACTTTAGACCAATGTTGTGTACATTTCAACTTTTGAGCCTAGCTGAACGTGCTATCATAACTCATACCCCCTTTGGTTTTTAAGATAACAAATGCAACAACTCTCTCAATCATAGGCTCAAATTTTAATAACTGTACAGATATAGCTGTAGACTCTTTCCAGATGAAAGCCTACTTGTGAAGAAATGGAGAAATTATTGAATGTTCATAAAAGCGTGTTACATTTTCTTAAACAATCGTTAGGCAAATTGCAAAAAAAAATTGCGATTTTCTAAATCGTTTAAAACAAAGTTACAAGTTGCTATAGTACATGTCTAAATAGACAGACGATCGGTCTCGATTAAATTTAAGCTCTGGTTATGAGTAATACATCATTCTTTTCCAATAATATCATAGCAGATGTCACCAACCAAGCTAATTTTGTTTTCTTCTGGTTGAGCTGGTGTGCGCAAAGTGTAAGTTGTAACCGGCTGAGAGTTGAAACCAAAGTCCTGTTATCTTATTTTGTTATGTGTAGCTTCACACAAATTTGTCAGCTTTTATCTTAAGAGCCGACGTTGCCTGATGGAATAATTACTCAACGACAACCTAGAGATCGTTAAAATAGGCCTACGCTTGCAAAAAGCATGTCTCTTCGGTCAGATATTACATGTACGTGAAAAAAATGAGGGTATTTGAAGTACTCTATTATTGCAATAGTTGATGTGGTACTATTTTTCTTGTATATTGCCACACTTTGACCCTCTAGATACCAGGCGTTTTGTTTTTTAAAAAAAAATTGCAAGATTGTATTACAAAGTCATTAAACACTAACAAAATAGTAAAATGAAGAAAAAACAAAAAATTATTAATTAGAAAAAAATTTAATCAGTGTATCATCTGTGATACGTTGGTAGTGACGTGACATGTATCATGTGTGATACGTTGGTGTTGGCTTGTTTTGATAGAGTTACTTCACATGGAACTTCTTAAAGCAATTTCTGGCCTTGGAAAAACACAAATGAACATTGCATTTCTCGCATTTCACAAATGTGAGACTGGAGCATCCTTTCAGTTTGCATCTCTCCCTCTCCCGCCACACCCCGAAGTGTGCAAACATGTCGTGTCTGACAGATTCTACAGGTGCCCTCTCTGGTACCTGCTGTCTCGCCAGAGGTGATACTAGCAAAGCAGGCGAAGAAGATGGACGGCCCGGGTCACGTCGTATGAGTATCAAACACTGAGCCAGCTCCGATTGAAAGTCACAGAGTTTCATTGGCTTCTCCTTGCGAATATTGCAGTGCTTTCTGTACCATAGCCAAGCTGTTACCACTGACATCATGATGGTATGGTAGAAGATGTACATATACCACCTCCGCGATTTGATGGGGTACTTGTAGAGAGCGGTGAGAGAGTCCAATAAATCTACCCCGCCCATGTTCTTGTTGTACTCTTTCACAATGTTGGGACAAGGAATTGGTATCGTTTTCTTTTCCTTCCTGTCGTATCTTGAGGCAGATGTGATCGGCTCTAGACCACAACATGATGATATCAAGTCGACTTTCCTGTTGTCAAGCCAACGAACAGCAGTGATGTTTGAGGTTGCCTCAACAAGGGCATCGTGGGCACCTCTTGGAAGCTTCTTCAGCTCTTTTTCTGGTTTCAGAGAGCAGCCTTTGAGTCGGTTCTCCCTCACAGTCCCTCACAGGTAGTATCAGGGGCTTCAAATCCTATGTCAGACCACATAGGTTCATCAAGAAGACTTGACAGAATTTCATCCTCATTCTCATTGGGTATTATGCAAGATGCGCGCAATTCGTCACGAACTCTTGCAAGGGGTATATCATCCTCACTGTCTCCATCGGAATGTTCTCTTCTCATTCTCTTCTTTCCTCTTCTTGGCTCTTTCACACGCTTTGAAGAACCCTGCCTTTCTTCGTCACTGTCTGTTTCATCTTCGCTTGGAATATACTCATCTCCAGATGACTCATAATCACTCTTGTCAGGATCAATTCCCCCTAAGATGTCCTCAACATCCGAATTCATTCTGGCAAAAATAGAAGAAAAATAAATAGGAAAATTATAACAAGATTTACAAATACAAAGTTCTACATCAAGTGACTCAATACTGCTAAATTTTTTATACAGATATATTAATAAAAAGGTTAAAAGCTTACACAATTATTTAAACTTATATTATATGTTTACAAAATACTACTCAGTTAAGTTTTGAATAATAAAAAAAAATTTGAATTATACACAAATCCCTTTAAATATCTTCCTTTTAAAAAAAAAATTCCACTTTATATACCAATGTATCATATGTGATACAACTAGTGACACCCTTGTACCAACGTATCACAGGTGATACATATAATTTCAAACCACATTTTCTTCACTTTTTTATACTTTTATTGTAATAAATGTTATATTTTTGTGTTCTTTATACTTTTTCATAACATGTCACTCAATAATTTTTAAGAGATGAACTTACCTGAGTTAGATTGTAGAAGGATGAAAAGTTGATGTTTTGGACTTTCAGCCTGACTTGGGTAGCAGATGTAAACAGGAAGCGCTCTTTAACAAAAGAAAACTAACAATGGCCTATTTGTTGGTCCATGTGATAGATAGAGATGGGAACTAAGCAGGGAAAATCCTAGATAATATTGGTTATGCCATAGTTGCTCCCCCTGAGAATTCAAATTTGGCGTATCATAGGTGATACATTGGTAGCTAGAGGGTCGATCTATGAAAATGTTTCCTACATAAATTGTATAATTTATTTGCCTTGACATGCCAAACTAAATGATAATTATGAACCTTTAGTCCCAAATCCTTGTTGATATTATAGTATACACTATCAATCCTTACTCAAGTTATCTCTTATCAAGTACTTAACCGCGCAGATAGCAACACGATAACGATCGATGTAATTTTATTAAGCTCGCAGTGGTGAAAGCACAGCCTTGTCACACACCACTGAAACGTGAAGGGGTTACCTAAGGCCAGTGTCACATCCCAGTTACATTATTGCAGCTTTAGCTATTTTCATGAGCTGCTTTCAGGCAAAGGTTGGATTATCTGTCAACAGCTAGCTGTACACACAAGGTATTGATGCACGGTTTTCAACGTTTTAAAACTTTTATTGAAAATGTGTTTTTCTTTCCTCAAAATGGGGGATTCACAATGTTCATTTCAATTTAGTAAATACAATTTCTTTATACAACTTTATAACCTTTGTATGATTCCTAAAGGCAACTAAATACACGCTATTTCATATACATGTTTTATGCATTTTTAATATTCGAGTTTGCTGTTGTGCTGGTTAAAAATGTAAAAGAGCAGGTACAGAAAAAATCGTTTTAATAATTTGTCATTTAACATAGGCTAATAACTGGTCGTATATTTTTTACAAATTGCTTTATGAAATCGTTACTATCAGTTGAGAGCAAAAATGGCCTGGGCAGGATTCGAACTCCTAGCTCCAAGCTAAATATCGGGGGCTCTATCATCTGAATTTCCTGCCCTCTCTTGTCAGAATGTTATGCGTTTCAATCCAAGGCATGTCCCATTTGTTTTGCAATGGATGGCTCATTCTCAATATAATGTGATTAGCTCTGGTATACTCTCTATCTCTATCTTTATCAAATCTCCCTCTCTCTATTCCCCCCCCCTTCTTCTGTCTCTCTCTCTCTCTCTCTCTCTCTCTCTCTTTCTCTCTCTCTCTCTCTCTCTCTCTCTCTCTCTCTTTCTCTCAGTGGTGTCAATCCATAGTCTTAGAAACATGAACATTTGAAGTATCTTTTTTGAACTAACAAGGCAAAAAAAAACAAAAAACTAAGCGGCAGATCATCTGTCTCACTCCAATTTTCTCAGTTTGTCAGACACATCATAATTATTGTTTCTCTTCCAACTTCAGTCTCTTGGTGACACGTAGGCCTACAACTCTTATAAATCTAAAAAAAAAAAAAAACATTGCACAGCCACACATAGCAAAAGGAAGGGAGATTCTTTTTAGGATCTAAAAAAAAAGATTTTTTTTTCTTTCCAGGTCCTGGCACCATGGCGAAGAAATTATTCGCATTGCCAGCTATAGGCTTGACCCTGGCAGTCCTAGCCTGTTCTTTCTTCCTGTACACACCTCTACCAGAATCAGTGCCTGAACAGGCAAAGCTTCAGGTGCTCATGGGCTTCTTCAAGATCCTCAGGGCTATGGTGAGTTCGGCAATGTAAAGAGGGGGGGGGGGGGGGGAAAGAGAGGGAGAGAGAGAGGGGAGAGAGAGAGAGAGAGAGAGAGAGAGAGAGAGAGAGAGAGAGAGAGAGAGAGAGAGAGAGAGAGAGAAAGAGGGAGAGGGAGGGAGAGAGAGAGAGATAGACAGGAAGACAGGCAGACAGACAGACAAACAGACAGACAGACAGACAGACAGACAGACAGACAGACAGACAGACAGACAGGCAGGCAGTAACACAGACAGAGAGACAGGGAGACAGAGATAGAGAAAAACATACCAAGGAAGAGACAGTGTTAGAGACAGGAAGAGAATGATAGAGCCACAGAATCTTTCACCTAGACAATTGATTGATAATTAAATGGAGAGATAAGATAAAAAGAGATCAAATGACGTATAAATAAAGAAATAAAAAGAGAGAGTTCAATGGACATAACAAATTTAAATTGACAGAAAGACATAGGACGAGACTTTTCGAACAGAGAGAGAGAGAGAGAGAGAGAGAGAGAGAGAGATCTAAAAGATATTTAGACAGATATACCGACGCTATGGCAGACTCAAACAAGAAGGGTTACGTAATTTTGCGGCTGGAAAGTGGAACAATTTCGATTGAAGAAAATAAAGACCAAAAACGCTTTAACTAATAAATAATGTTTTTAGCTTTGTTGATTTGTTTTTTTTACTAGGCGGACATAGTAGCATTTTTTGGACCACACAGCCACATTGAAACAATGAATATGATGACGGAAATGACGGGGGCTCAACAGTACTATTCAGCGGCTGCAGGAGATGTGAAGGTTTGGAAAGCAATAAAAATTAATTGTGTGATTTTATTAAGGAACGCACAGAAAATACGGGGATAGTCACAGTGTGAATATTGAGGAGACATAAAATAAACAGGGGCAAAACTTTGCTGATCTTTTTGTATGTAACCAAAGAACTACATATAAGAGGTATTTTAAAACAATGAATATATATATATATATTTGTGTGACTTAGCCCGTTTTCTCCAGAGTTTCTCATATAAAGTATATGTTTTTAAAGATAGTCTTCTTTTCGATACTATAAATGAGCTAATTAACCAGATAATCAAAAATTATAAAAATTACAACAGGCGCTATATCTATAATATAGATATAGCGCCTGTTGTAATTTTTATAATTTTTATAAATTTTATTATTCTTTCTATAATCGCTGTAGTTACAATGGTGAAAATCACAGTAAAACTTTCTCTTTAAGATGACGGATTACTAGCTTAGCTTAAGTAAGAGAAATTTATAGGGAAAATAACCACCTTTAAATAATTTGAATTCTTTCAAAATAATGGTATGATGGATACTCAAACCTAAAAGATCGATGTTAGCATATTGCAACCAACCAAGTCCCGGGTCTCATGCTTTAAAATATCGTCCTAGTTTTGGCGCCTGTTAGGCATAAGAGACGTTAAATTGAAAAAAAAAGAAATTGAGAGGTTTGCTCTTAGCCATCAAGCATTGTAAATAATCATGCCTAATACTCCACAGTTGACAGAGACTGAAATGGCCGGAGTCCCAGTGGTCATTTACCGGCCCGTGGAAGCGGACACAGCATCAGCACCAGCTACAGTCTTCTTCCACGGTGGAGGTTTTGTGCTGCTATCAACAAGTAAGCAAGATTGGAAAATGTGATATACTAGACATTGGGTTTGAATGAATTAAACTAGATTTCAGGTGAGAGAGGGAGTGGGAAAGGTATAGACAGACAGAAAGACATTTACAGAGAGATAGATAGAGAGAGAGAGAGTGGGACAGAGCAATAGATGGAGATAAAAGATACAGATTGACAGAGAGAGAGATTGAGAGAGAGAGAGAGAGAGAGAGAGAGATACAGAGAGAGACAGAGAGACAAAGACAGGCAGGTTGTCAAGGATGCAACCCCCCCCCCCCCCCCAAAAAAAAAAAAAAAAAACAACAAACAAGCAAAAACAAACAAAAAACAACAACAAGCAAAAAAAAACAAAACAAAACAAAAAACAAAACAAAACAAAAAACAGCAACAATAACAACAAAACAACATCAACAAAAAAGGACCCCACACACGCAAATAAAAGGACCAAGAAGAGCGGAAACTAAGTAGTTTAAAAAGCTTTTTTCAAACCACGATCAGTATTTTTAATGCAGCGCTTTCTTCCTCAGAGGCTTATGACTTTACTACCTATGACATCGCCCGTGGGACTAAGACAGTGGTAGTCAGTGTTGAGTGAGTATGATAATTACCACCTACAGAGTTACCACTACATGATTGCGTTCTTTTGCTGCAAATTAATCTATTTAGTCTACGACTTCCACTACCCCTACTACAAAAAAAAAACATCTACTCAGCATCTAAGTCAATGAAAGTTTCCGCCTTTCCGTGTTTCATCCCTTCTGATTATCTTATTACTTTTTCTTCCTGACATATCAATCACCCAGCATACGCAGTTTGTATTGGCTTTTTGGTTTTTCTTCAAGTCTTAAATACATTTTGTAGATTTTTTCCTTTTAAAAATTATTATCAGCTCTCGGTTTCAATATTCAATTTTCTATGTTCCAATCTAAAACTCTGCAAATTGTCTTTGCAACATTCATGTACAACTTGGTACCTACAGAATTAGAATATGTAAATAAAATATGTTCATGAAATATTTGGAGACCCTGTATCATAATAAATAAATCGTGCACAAATACCCAACCTTTTTGTCTGAAAAAGACGCACAATATCCATTTCTATAAAATATTATATAACTTTGATTTGTTTTTTTCCGTCTTAGATGCCTTTCATTAATTCATAATCTGGATTTATTTTCCGAAAACAAAATGCAGCTACCGTAAGGCACCCAAGCATCCGTTTCCAGCCGCTGTGCATGACTGCCTCAACGTGACCAGGCATCTGTTGAGAGAGGGGCAGCGTTATGGAATTGATGTCAATCGAATTGGAGTCGCGGGTAGGTTTCATCCAAAATCAGATGTCCAAAATGTATCGTTTAGTACTATTGATTAAATTTAGTTTGTTTCAGAGATTATGGGACTATTTTACTATGGCTGAGAAGGGTTCGTTAAATATTATCCGAGAGTAATCTATAAGGCAACTTGATGCATTGATAGATAACAACAGATCATGGGAAAGGCATTTATCATTCCTCTGTTGTTGTTTTTTAGCCATCAAATGATTAGGCGTTTGCAAAGGTTGACTGAAGAGAACTGTTGTGAATTGATAAGATGATTTGGACAAATGAAAAAAAAAGAAATGTAACTCTTAACTATATCATGACTGTTACCTTGAAATGTAAAAACATCTAGGAACAGCGAAGCAGACAACAATACGTGATACTGGTATCAAAGTCAGATTTTACACGTAGTAAGACGTTAGAGCGAGTGTAGGAAATATAAAACTCCATAGAGATTGGTTCTCAATTTAATTAGGTGCGAGATAGATCAGTCAGTAGTAAACTAACTTTTAAGAAAGAACTCCGTGGTTCCAAACTCAGCTGACATTTCTACCTCATAAAAGGAATTGTTAGTAAATCTTTATAACACTATAAACTTACTGGAAATGACGTTCACCTGATCATATCATTCCAACCCAACGTCCATAGGTGACAGCGCCGGAGGTAACCTAGCAACAGTTGTAGCTCTTCATCTAGGAGAAAGCAGGAAGACAGCTGAGGATCAAGGATTGCCAACTTTGAAGTTTCAGGCCCTCTTTTATCCCCTTCTTCAGGTGAGAAAAAAAGCCGATTCTTTGACCAACTGATGCGGTATATGGTATGTCCTATACTTAGTGAAGAATGCAATATGAAAATGGGATATATTGATAGCGCTTGTGGTATTTCAATAATAAAAAAACACAGGCTCTAGCACATAAACAAAGCTATGGAATATAAATGGTGAAATCATGGACAAATTAAGTGAGTAAGAAAATATCTATTGTGAAGATTGTAATGGATTTGATTTACATTGTTCTCATGGCTCTGTTTAAAAAAAATAATCGTTATCAGTTTCCCATGGAATTAATATATTAAATACTCATGTTTTGTTTTTAATAAGTGACTTTTATTAACAAATTCATACAAACTTTTCCCCATCTTGAAGGCTGTCGACTTCTGGCTTCCCTCGTACATGGACAACAATGATGTCACCCCTGCAATTCTAAACCGGAATTTCATCGCATACCTACTGGCAGCGTACTTTGGACTTGGTCCCCAAGCCAGAAGCTATAGCTCTGTCATAGCGGAAGGAGGTCACATTCCATTGAAGGTTCAAAAAGAGTATTCCAAGCATGTCGACAGATCTCGACTTTACGAGCAGGAACACCACGTAGATGTTAAGTTTCCAAAGCAAGATGTAAACGGGAATATCCGCGACCCATATTCCCCTGCCCGTGGGGATACTGAAAACCCCTCATTGGACTGGGAGCTACATAAACTCTTGGCCAACAAAGTTACGGATCCAATGTTCTCGCCATTCTTTGCTGAAGACGTTTCCGTAGCACCGCCAACATTTCTTCATGTGGCGGAGTTCGATGTTCTAAGAGACGAGGGCCTTCTCTATGCCAGCAAGTTACGTGACGCTGGGGTCAAGGTCAAAACTCATTTATCAAAAGGTGGAGTACACGGAGAGATAACCAAGGTTGGGACAAAGCATTTAGAGTTTCAACTTGGAGAAATCGCATTAGAAAAAATGTATGAATTTGTTAAGGAGACTTTAAGAAGTCTTGAAGGGTAAAAATAGTATCATTTAATAAATAATTTACAGGCTAATAGGAAAGAAAAAAAAGAGAATAACTAATACATGTGATGAGCGAGAGATGTGTAACAACAGTGAAAGAATAGGTGAAAGACAAAAAAGAGAGAGTGGTAAAAAGAAATAGAGAGAGAGAGGGGGGGGGGAGAGACAGAAGTAAAAAGATTGAAACAGTAAAAGAGATAGAGAGACGAACATAAAGGTGACAAAGAGGCAGGAAGAGAGAGAGAGAGAGAGAGAGAGAGAGAGAGAGAGAGAGAGCGAGAGTGACAGAGAGATACCGAGTGAGAGTATACGTGTGATAGAGTGATGAAAAGAAAAAAAAGCGAGAGAGAAATGGTGTTTCCAATGAAATTGTATGTACGATTGTAATAAATATCATTAGACTCGCCTTGATAATCTTGCCGTTTTTCTATTCTTTTCTGAATTATTACAAACCATGGTTATTGTTTTTTTGTTTTTTTTTTAAGTTAAGATTTCGTAGATAATGGTCTAATGATGGTGCCATGAATATCCACACACTACAAAGAATAAACTAATAAAAATAATAATGATGATAAAAATTGTAATTATTATGTATAACTCTTTTTTCTTATTTGTTCACTACTTTTCGAAAAGCAGATCAAGGGGCAAAACTCAGAAAAGCAAGAATAGAACGTGCTGTTCCATTCCATTAAGTAGTTACTTACCCTCGTCTATATAATTACAGTTGGATTTAGTAATCAAATAATTATAAGGAACTATTTTTCGATACCATAAGTAATATTTAAGATCTAGATCGCAGTTCTTATTATTTCATCATTTACTCCACATTCCTTACTAAATTTATCCCTGGTTAAAAGACTAGAGATAGCAAAATCCTCGTCAACCTATTTTCTTTCACTAATGTACAGTTTACTACGTCTCTATGCATCTTTTTCTATCCGTCTTTCTGTATGTCTCTATCCAGGCATCTGTTGAGAGAGGGGCAGCGTTATGGAATTGATGTCAATCGAATTGGAGTCGCGGGTAGGTTTCATCCAAAATCAGATGTCCAAAATGTATCGTTTAGTACTATTGATTAAATTTAGTTTGTTTCAGAGATTATGGGACTATTTTACTATGGCTGAGAAGGGTTCGTTAAATATTATCCGAGAGTAATCTATAAGGCAACTTGATGCATTGATAGATAACAACAGACAGGAAGAGAATGATAGAGCCACAGAATCTTTCACCTAGACAATTGATTGATAATTAAATGGAGAGATAAGATAAAAAGAGATCAAATGACGTATAAATAAAGAAATAAAAAGAGAGAGTTCAATGGACATAACAAATTTAAATTGACAGAAAGACATAGGACGAGACTTTTCGAACAGAGAGAGAGAGAGAGAGAGAGAGAGAGAGAGAGAGATCTAAAAGATATTTAGACAGATATACCGACGCTATGGCAGACTCAAACAAGAAGGGTTACATCTATCTGTCGCTCTCTCTGCCTCTCTCTCTTATTCTATCTATTAATCTATTTATCCACCCATCTATCGACATGTATTTCTGTCTGTCTCTGTCTGGCCCTCTCTCTTTTTGCCTGTGTGCTTGTCTATCTGTCTAATATGTCTATCTGCCTGATTCTTTCTCTATGATTTTCTCTCTCTCTCTCTCTCTCTCTCTCTCTCTCTCTCTCTCTGTCTCTCTCTCTATCTATCTATCTATCTCTTTTCACTCTTTCTTTCTCTACCGATCTCTCTATCCATCTCTCGTGTTTTTGTTATAATTATCTCTCTGTCTATCTGTCCGTCTGCATATGTCTCTGTCTCTGTCTCTGTCTATGTCTCTGTCTATGTCTCTGTCTATGTCTCTGTCTCTGTCTATGTCTCTGTCTGTCTGTCTGTCTGTCTGTCTGTCTGTCTGTCTGTCTGTCTGTCTGTCTGTCTGCCTGTCTGTCTGTCTGTCTGTCTGTCTGTCTGTCTGTCTGTCTGTCCTGTCTGTCTGTCTGTCTGCTGTCTGTCTGTCTGTCTCTCTCTCTCTCTCTCTCTCTCTCTCTCTCTCTCTCTCTCTCTATCTATCTATCTCTCTTCACTCTTACTCATTAACACCTCCCTGAGTGTAGAATTACCTTAATATTTCCTAGATCACTCACAGGCAGTTTTACTGTTACTCGACATCTAATCTATTTCTATATATCGATAATTGATTAATCCGACTGCCGTGTTTTAACAGCAGCAGCTGTCGTGGCGTGATCAATTTACTTGGTTTTAAACACTTTAGTATGAACTTCCAGTCAGCTTGTGTGTAAAACCTTAAGCATCTCATAGGCTTTTATGAATGACAGACAGTGTTGTGTCACTGGTGTTTTCTACACTACATCACACCCAAGCTAATTGACATGATTGTTGTCAACACCTTTTTAGGCCTGGTACAATATATATGCTACAGCTGCTGCAAACACATTATAGAAATTAATTCAGTTGGTCATCAGATAAAAAAAGTATTGCTAATACTATTGTGTGAAGAAGTAACCTAAAACTTACCCATATTGTGTGATAAAAAAGTAATCTTTTTCGACTGAGATTGAACTATGATTATACAGAGAGAACAAAAAGCAGTGCCGAAACTCATTTATAAATAGTTCTTCTGATCTATTAAAAAAGTGATACCATTTAACGCAAATTTATTCAGACTAGTGTGAATAATAATCTGGATCAATGCCGAACAATCATTGTGACATAACATTTTAAATGAATTAGAAAAAAAAACTTTAAGGATTAAGGAATTTAGAAGGTTTAAAAAACGCAATGCATTAAAGCAACGTATTACCCAGAGGTTCAAATTCTGGTACTTAATCCCGCATTCTTCGTAAAAGATTATAGAGGAAACATACGCCACAGGAAAAAAAATATTTATAAACGTTCGACAAACACTTCAGATTGCATAGGTCTGAATCTAACCATCAGATGTACACCTTAAGGATTCGAATGCAGACTCTTCTTTATTGTCGAAGTAACATTCATCGACTGAACAATGTG
>RQTK01000511.1:7337-63124 GCA_003991915.1 Elysia chlorotica
AGCATAGCCGAAGTTGTTGGCTTGCTTAGTTGGATCCTGAGAAATACCAATATTAAATTTACTGAGGCGAAGAAATGTTTCCGAGACTTGTATAATAAAGAAGAGATCAGCACTGACATTTAAATCAAAATTTATCACCAGGTGTATACTGATTTATACAAGCAGTTCTTCGAGATTTAAAACGCACGTGACCATCCACGAAGCTGACCAATCATAAACAGCGCCTCCTAACCTTGCGGACTGTGACAGTGACTGCCACTTGTCCTGTCAGACCTCGCTTCTTCATCAGAGATCTTGCGATATTCGGTCCCATATCAAAACGAAAACGACAGGTATGGGAACCTTCACCAGCGTCCAATCAAGGTTGTATACTAAACTTACGGAGCCAATGAACGTCCATAAAAAGCCCATGTCTAAGGGCACGATTATGTCATTCGTTATAGCCATATGGTTCCCAAGGCATGTATTATGTCTTCCGAGTAGTTCTGGATAAGAGATATTTATACGTTGTCCCGTGACATTTAATCCCTCGAAAGACTTCGCCCCCCACCCCCCTCTCACTGTTTTCCCTCCCTCTTCACTCCGTGAAAGCATAACAAAAACCAACAATATATTCTACAAAACGATGGACC
This sequence comes from Elysia chlorotica, assembly GCA_003991915.1. NCBI lineage: Eukaryota > Metazoa > Mollusca > Gastropoda > Plakobranchidae > Elysia > Elysia chlorotica. The sequence continues at coordinate 7,970 of RQTK01000511.1, forward strand.
AGCTTCATTCTCAGAGCTGATCACTGTGCTGAGAAAAGAGAAGCTTTTAAAAGAGTTCACGTACCCTGCTAGCCTCGTGAACATTCAAGAACTTCTTGAAAACTAGAAAGAAAAGGAGATTTAAAAACAACAACACGTTTCCAACAATAACAACAGGAGGGAAACAGAGATACAGAAACGTACACATACATGTAATAGAAGAGGAGGTGACAAAAGACAACAATACAGCACACAACACTGTGCGATAAGAAAGAAAAAGAAAACAGAATGATAGAACATGACATTAGGCCACAATAATTCAGCGCATAATACAGTGTATAGAAGAAGGGAAAAGAAAATAGAACGATAGCATAATAATTATGTCTTTGGGCTGTGTAGGCATCACAACGAGTTGCGTGCTTTGGGTTATAGTCAATGGGTAGAATGCACAAACAAGACGTACCTTACGTCCATTCGTAACAATATAAGAATAAGAAGGCTTACGACGAGACGTAAGCTACGTCATGTTTGTGCATTCTTCCCAAGAACTGGATTGGCGTTGGTCTGAGAAGGTGTGAATATAAAATACGAAGCATCACACGATCTCATTCTGCGTTACCTTCTCAAACTAATAAAAAGGTGATCTCGTGAGATTAGTTTGAATACTAGTGAATAGATCTGGATCATTATACTATAACAAGGTTTAAAGAAATTTGAAAATTTCATGGTCTGAAGTTGCAAAAACTTAACAAAGATAACTGATTTCAGTCCGGAATAGGGGAGAAGGTTGAGGGGGGTGGGAACGTAATACTTTGGTAACCCCAGTTAGTAGTTACATCTGGTAACTGCAATAAGATCAGAATGTTCGCGGGTCTATGTTATTTAACCAAGGCACTCTGTAAAGTATATAATTGTGAATGTTGACATTGGCTTGCTACTCGAACAGGTATCTAGTATTCGCCTCGGGGCCTCGATAATATTATTGTTAACACTGCAAGTAACAGGGTTTCTTATACCCCTCTGAAGTTGAAGTTATAGAGAGGGGCGTAGAAAGAGATTGAATGAGGAAAATTGAGAAAAGAAGAACGAAATACAGAAAAGAAAGAGTATTCATAAGTCATATCATTTTAATTTACTCCCTTAAAATTTGTTAATCTAGATCATAAGATTACAACGCCAGACATTATTTTTTTTCTCTATAATATATATTTTTATTGTTATTTGTTATCAATGCAAAGCAACTCAGCTACAAAGTGCAGTCATGCGGAAATTCCCACGAATTACAGTACATGTATTATGTTACGGTCTGGCTCCAACACAATAATGTATTATCTTCAAGAACGAATTTAAGAAAACTATTTCTGCGCTGCTTACTTGGAACTACAAAGTTGAAAGTCGCATGTAAAAGCTGGAATCACAAATTGATGTATAAGATTGCTTTTTTTTTTTTAATCCTTGTCGTATTTATTGTATTTATGGTCTTAGAGTTCATTTTGGACGCGGCCTTGACTGCTATCATAATGGTGTGTCTAAAGAGTAGGCTAATAAACTATTTTCATTAACGGAATTTCTTGAAACAAGATCATAAATCGTGAGAAAGGAGTAATGTAAAAAAAGGACCGCAGCGTAAACAAAATATTTTCACCACGAATTTGCCATCTTCACATTCAGTGACAACTCTATATAACAGCTTGCGCTATCTTAAAAAACGCGAGGGCCCAACATTTGAAAAGATAAAGGAACGAGAAGGAAACGAAATACAACAAACCATTAACAAGTACAGTGAGCAAATTTTTAAGTTTAATAATTACGAACAGTATGACTGAAAACCAGTTGAACTTTCTTCTAATTAGAAACCTACATGAAGTTAAATTCGATATAAAAACTAAATGCTTGCAAATAAAGAATGGAGGAAAAGACGTACATACAATGTACAAGTTCAAAATCATATGCTGACTCGTAAAACAAACGGCTTGCCATGTTTATTGCTGTTGTGGTATGTAAACACACAGTTGTTTTGCAAAGCACGAAGAGTTTGGACAGATATGGGAAAATAACAATGTCCCCATGTCACATGGCGTTTCAGAGTTTATATGAGTGGCTCGCAATACACACAAAGAGCAATATATGTAGTCTGTAGTTTGCCACACGATATTCGTACTTTTAACATAATTATATTAATTAATTTTTATTTAATACTGCAAAGCCTTTAAGAAAAGAGGCCAATTACACGAGACAAAACCAATTAAAAATGGTGAAAATCAGAATCTAATTGAATGATCCAAATTTAAATTCCATTGAGGATACAAACAAATAGAAGATTAACGTACAAAATTGGTTAGTCCCGTGGAAAAAGGTGATCATTGCCACAGAGATTTCTCCCCATTTTCATGGCTCGTTGTTGAATAAAACTTGACAAAGAACGCCGCAAAAAGCCCTCTTTCATCACATGCATGTATTGTATATGGGTGTTGGGCGCCTGGTTAGAAAGAGCCTTTACCAACACTCGACTTTCAGCCATCACCAAAAATTCAAGGTTGAATAAAACTGGTTTCACCTCTTTCTATTGAGTCTTATGGTACTAGTGTTCGAAACAATAGATTCGGCGCTGCTGAATTTACTTAGTAAATTAACGACGCTTGTTTTCCGCCTTTGCATTCAGTAACGAGTATTAAAGAGTTGATAGTTTTTTCGGCCAGTGGCAATCGCTCTTTGTTTAACGGTTCTGCATACTGGTAGAGGCCGTCATGTTCTGTGACAGAGTCACACTCTAAAATGACCAGGCCATTAGAAACGAAGAAGATCGATTCGGTTTGGAGTGACCCAAAAAAGTTACTCACATATGAAAAAGGTACCATGCATTAATTTTATAAGTCCCCAAAAAGGAATACAGACTTAACAGCAGTATCAAAAATAGCAACAGCAACAGTCGCAGTGGTAGTAGTAGTAGTAGTAGTAGTAGTAGTAGTAGTAGTAGTAGTAGTAGTAGTAGTAGTAGTAGTAGTAGTAATAGTAGTATCAGTAGCAGCATCAGAAGTAGTAGTTGTTTTATTATCGTTGGTGCAGTGGCATTGCTGATTCCACACCTTTCCTTCAAAAACTATATGAAACTTCAGCCCCACTTGAGTACGGTGAATGTTTTAATAGGCAGTCATACTAATGGTAACAAAAGCGGGCATTGTGGCAATAGCATTTGCATTGGTTGAAGTAATGATTATTATGCTATTTTCCTGCGATCGATATCACTGGGCAGCATAACAAAGGGAATAATAATTGTGTTTCACAGACCAATGGTTGCTCTCTCACACGATGATCACCTGCCTAAAATGAAACACCAATTCTCTATGGGCAGTAGGGTTATTAATTGCTTGCTCAGTGGCGTTTTCTATACCCCATTATAGTGATACCCAAATGATTTTCTGTTGCATTGTCTAAATGAGCAGTTAACCCGGTGCATCACTATTGTGTTGGACAAAAAAAAAAAAGGACAAAGTCTTGATTGAAAAAGAAAGATAGATTTTTTTCATAAAGATATAGACAACATGGATCGAAACTGAACGCTAAAGAGACACCATAATCTGTGGCTCGGTCATAAAAGCTGAAAACAAGAGCTCTAAGCAGTGAAAAGTGATACCATTATACTTTTTCAGCATTGTTTTCAACGTAACTGAGGAGGGATTTAGCAAGGATTTGTAACGCGTCATTAATTAACACTAACTGAAATAGAACTATAAATAATATTTCATGATACCACGGGGGAAATATGTGTAAAAGGGAAAGAAAAAAAGGTGGTAATGTTGTACTGTAATAAATGAGAGCGAAAGAGAGAGATATAAAGAGAAAGATAGACAGATAGATAGAGAGAGGGGGAGAGAGAGAGAGAGAGAGAGAGAGAGAGAGAGAGAGATAGATTGTATACGGGGACGAATCATAGAACATTATATATATTAAATACAGCTGTCTAACAAAGGTCAGACCTTTAGTAAGTCAAACGTAAGTTTGAATCGTCTCTCTTAGTAAAATTCTAGATTAACAGTTAGACAGGAAGTCGTATAAGATGCTCCCTATTTCTTTTATTTTTTTCTTTGCAACAAACGCTGCCATGAGCACAAGAGGAGGGAGAAACCTGGCCTTCGAACGCATACAATGCCCAATGCTCGGAGAGGAACTAACCAACAGGCCACGGATGGTGGGTAACAAAACAGACAAGAGCCTGACCTTAGGGGCATGACCGTTTTCCAATTCCATTGTCCTAAAGATACCAACCATCTCTCTCTCTCTCTCTCTCTCTCTCTCTCTCTCTCTCTCTCTCTCTCTCTCTCTCTGTCTCTCTCTCTCTCTCTCTCTCTCTCTCTCTCTCTCTCTCTCTCTCTCCCACACCCTCCTTTCTCTGTCTTCTGTCTGTCTCTATCCTCCAACAAGCTTTGTCGGGAAAGATGGGCTTGACCAGCCCATAGAAATACCCCTAGACTCAGTAGCATCCTAATTCTTTAGATCTAAGGAAGCCCGGTCAGTAATGTTAGGGTCAGAGTAAAAAAGAAAAAAAAAAAGAGAAAAAAAAACCTGGCCGAGAGGATGAAGTATGAAGGAACAAGTGGTTAGCTTGGCGCCTTGCAAATACACCCCTACGGTTTCTCTAAGAAGATGGTATGGGGCATAAGAAGTGAGATTGGGGACTCGAGTCTCTCACTCTTCGTCAAAGCAGTACCTCTACTTGTGGGCCTGGAACTTCTTTTAGCCTACAGCCATGGATCTTTCTACATTAAGGCCAAAAAGACTAAGTCTACATGAACGTCAAATAGGCTAATCAGGTGATATAGAAAATATTAATATTGGATGACAAAAAAAGAGGGGGTAGGCGCTGATAGCCATATAATATTATTTTAATTGTAAATATCGATAAACATCCTTTTTTATAATAAAGATACCGCTATAAAAAATGTGCGTTAGATAAAAAGTTGGATCTAGATATATCTAGATTAGGCCTACTAACATGAAATTTCACATTTCGGCCATGTTCCTCGACAATAAAATCCTAAGTTATTTTTTTTCTTTCGCACCCCTTTACCAAATAATCTTATTTGAAAAAAAATCAAACTTCACGTTATTGTTTCTCTTCATTGTTTAATAAGTAAAATGGTCGATCACTTCGACAGCAAAAGTAGTGTTACCCATTTCCAAAACGAAAATCAAATTGATTGTAATTTTTAGTAGCTGTATTTTAATTAAGTTTTGACGATACTGAATTTTAAAAGCATATTTCTGCATATTCTTTGCGCATCTATGCCCACCTATAATTTCTTCATTTCATGATTTATACAACAGAGGGGGTGAAAGGGGGCTGCTACGAAACACTAATCGAAATCACCGTTAGTTCTTCTGCAGGCACAGTCTAATGGAAGAATGGTCTTCAAAGAAAGCGTGAGTGGTTCTAAATTCACCATGAATTATATTCTGAACTTGCTAGGTCGTAAAGGCCATGATAGACGTATTCATAGACATAAGTGATGCCAATTAGTCAATTTTTTTTTCCTTGAATCTTTTTGCGTGTTAGGTGGCGTAGCATATTAAATCTCAAAAACTAAATCCCACACAAACCTTTACTGAGCTCAGACCTGTCAACTTTTTTCAACTGGAACTCTGTAAATCTCTAGCAAATTGCCATCACCGAGATAGGTAGCACTATAATACAATATGTAATAACATTATTCGAACATCCACATTAAAAAAAAAAAGATAAACTTACCCGTCCTGTGTGGCATAGGGGAGGTTTCCTAGAGGCACACGCATGCCAAAAGGCAATGCAAACAATTGAAGAGTTCGGAACTGTGCACAACATCGTGGATATTATTTTATGAAATGATGCAGCGTAGAAAATGCTTCTCTACAAGAATATCGCAGACTTCAGTGGTCAACAATAAATTTTGCTAAACTGTTTTCAACTTGGAAAAAAAATTGGCTGTGAAAATTTGTTTACACGTAGATAGTTTGACTTGAAGAAGATTCAGTAAATTAAATTTTAAAGGTTAGAGTTCCAGTTGCAATGGATAGTCAGATCGAGGCGAAGTCAAATTGACCCAGCATCTTTAGAAAGCTTAGATCCTAGGCGGCAGACTCCAGACTCGTAGGCGTGACGGGCGTTTATAAATAATTTGCTGGAGTGAACAAGAGACAGTGTGACCAGCCACCAAAACCGCTGACCACGCTATGGGGACCGGACCGAGGCGACCACAGCAGAGTGCAAAGCGGACACCGTGCACCTGAGCGGAGTAAGCTACAGTCACACACGCACACACACCGGTCGAGAGGCGGACTGTTGGACTGAGAGTGAGAGACTCAGAAACGCGGCGACTTTTCCTAGTTCTCTCTCTCTCTCCCTCACTCTCTGTCTCTCTCTCCTTCCCTCTGGATTTCAACGTCTCCAAGGTTCCCCTGAGGGATCCTATGCGTCGAGTGACAAGGTAACGCTGCCACGGCCAGGTTTTGTCCCCGGCTGCAGAGGTGGTAGGCCGACCACGGCAGCTCCCTTCTCAGGGGGACCGACAGGGAAAATCACATGACAATCGCCTGCATAGGCCCGCTAAACCCACAGGCCGCACCGACAACAAAAAAATAAAATAGGCCCAAAAATAATAGGAGGTCCATGATGTGAAAGGTTCAAGGAGAGGAGGGGAGGAGCTGAAAGGGGGGTACAGGGAGAGAGGGAGGGAGGGAGAGAGAGAGAGAATCGGAGGGGGGGGGGGTGAAATCCGTCATAATTAAAGTAAGGAGAGATGAATATTAACAACAACAAAAATGGATAAATATTCTCAGGCAAAACGCGAAATTATGCCAACAATAGATACGTCCTCCCACGGGAAAGAATTTGCTAAAAATACATGGTTACGTTAACGTCTGTTGCACTTCTGTACCTTTGGTTCATAATACAGTATGTATGGTGAGATCATAATACAGTATGTATGGTGAGAATTCAGATGAAGTGTTTTCACGTCAATGTCTTAACTTTATGCTTTCCATTTTATTCACACCGTACCACACCAGACATAGATGCAAAGTCATGGTCATGGGACTGCATTGTATGTTACATTATTGTACAAGTCATGCATTACCAGACCTGTCTGCGCGCTAGGCTAGCCGTGTTCTATTGTCCCTCTAGAGCAGACGGCTATGGGCGGGTTGGACAGGGATCGGGGATCTGACACTGTGACAGCGACACGGCACTCGGACCCGCCTTGATCAACCCAGGCTCGCTTCACTTCTTTCACACACATGAATAATTTCCCTGGTCGCAACCATGATTTTATGGCTAATGATGAAACAGGCTCACAGCTAATGGTGTTCAGATCGAGGAAGCCATGATTGTTTTCTTGCTGACAATGCTATTGCTTCCCGTGAATTATGACCATAATACAGTACATGCATATAAAAACATAATGAAAACACACTACTTACAGCTTCTACTGTACACCTGTCACAATTCCATGCTGTTTAAATTAATTGAATAATTGGGATATCTACTAATATTGCTTTTTAGTGAAGGGACAGCCCCCTAATTAAAACTAACCGTACGCTATAGAGAGAATAAAAGTTCCCTATTTGAAGACCCGCCATGAGATTGTAGGGACAATATACTATTCTACTGCAGTATGATTTATCGTACCCAAAAAAATAAAATAATATGTAACCACCCCTTTCCCACAAACACAAATTGTGGTGTAACCGAGAAGCGTATAGATCTAGATCTAATGTTTTATTGAGAGAACGATAATAGGCTGGAAAACGAAGAAAAGATACTCTAAATGACACTTTCTAATAATCCTGCTCTTTCATGGCGGAAATTTCCGATCCAAATAAAGTAACTCGAGCACCGACTTTGGATAGGTTAAAAACTGAAATGCACCAAAAGGCAACTAGGGACCTACTAAAAAGTCGGCTCATGAACAAAATGAAATAGATACCAAGATTAAAGAAACAATGAAGGAAAAGAGGATCTGAACAGTAAAAATGTGGAATTTCCATACCCCATTATGGCCATATTATGCGACCGGGACAGCATAGAAACTAAATCCTCAAGGCTCCTACACTTTACTGTGCAGACCAAATTGGAAGCTTACGCAGCCGCGAACCAACATCCAGACCCAGGGTCTATTGTCAGTATTGTTCTGCTTTTGCCTCGTTGAGCTTGGTCATGTCAGTGTGTGGAAAGTTTGGAAACAAAAGCTTTTTTTCTTTCTTTCTTTCTCCTCTTTTCTCTTTTTATCCCAAACATCCCCGTTCTGCCTGCTATTCTTCCAACGGTTTTCAACGAGTCACTTGGTCGTCCTGGTCCTTCGTTACAGACCTTGCGAGAATGGAGCCCATAGTGAAAACGAAGACGATATGTCGGGAAATCCGCATCGGAGTTCAATCATAACTATTATATTATTATAACCCATATTTAAGGAGCCAAGAAGCGATCAAAATAACCCACAGATTTTTATTAATAGCAATAGAAATCTATGGAAAACCCCTATCATTAGACTAGGCGTGTTTACGTCATCCGTTATCTTCGTGTAAATCGCAAGCCCTATGATCTGAATCCCGTTGTTGGTTCAGCGTTACCGCTATAAACAGGAAACAACAAAAAGCCGTGGCATCCAAGTGTTGCATTGTGAGGGCCCAAGCCTCGATAGGAGGGGAGAGATCAATTTACCTGGCCGGCCCTGTGGAACATGACAATTGACGGACACGCCACATCAGTCACCAGGCACAGGGAGGGGTGGGGATGGGGGGCAACACGATCAGGCTCCGGAAAAATCAGGATGGGACGTAATTACATGTATAGCAACAGATAGTGGAGGGCTAAAGGTGAAGGGCGTTGTGGTTGTGATACAATCATGTATGAGGAAGGGATGGAAGGGACTGAGAAGGGGGGATATAGAGAGAGAAAGAGAGAGGGAGAGAAGTATTAGAAGAAAACGAAAGCGAGGGCGAGTTGTGTTAGAGGTATATATGTAATAGCGACAGGGGGATGGAGAGAGAGAGAGAGAGAGAGAAAGAGAGAGAGGGAAAGAAAGAAAGAGAGAGAGAGAACGAGAGAGATATAGATACAAAAGGGGGAAATGGGGAAGTAAATGCTAATTGGGACAGAGAGTGTTATGGGAGAGAAAGAGACGTGGAGGAAGAAACAGATGCCTATAAAATACATTATGGCACATTTCCCACCGTTAGGACTGTTTCACGGAAGTCACTTGTTCGCCAGAAGGTTTACAGACTACTAAACACAAATCTCGAGATTCTAAAATGCCCCCACCCCCAACCAAAAAAAATATATATGCAAAACAAACACACCTCGTTGATTCTCTATCTCCATAAAAAACAAAGAAACTTTGCAAAATCCCTTGCAATTTGCCAATGGCGGCAATGTAAACACGCCTGTTTGGAAATAGTTAATGGACTATCGACAATCGTGGTCGGCAGTCTGACGGCCTGTACCGATGTGATTGGCACATTAATCATTGACCTTACGCCATCGTGCACAAGCCATGCCACGGGGACTGCGGGCCTGTTCTGTCTAAACCTGCTCATACGGCTTTTCCATTTGCATTTCCATATAACCGTTTCTCTACCTTCACTCCTTCCAGGTACTTCTGTCTCTCTATCCCTCACTGTTTAGCCTATTGTGTATCAAGCACTTCCAAAGCAATTAAAGACTAAGAGTTCCCATGAACGTCCCTTGAAGTGCCAATTCGTTGTTTGAAATACAAATCTTTACTGGCGCCTTTTCCACTTGCTTTTCTATAGAGTCTTGTTTCTCTATATCCGTCTTTTCTAGTCTCTTTATCTCTAACTCCTTCTTCCGCCATCTTTCACTGTTCAGTCTTATTATATTTCTGAATGTTATCAAGACTGAGTGTATGGTAGTATTAAAAATCATGATCCTAATGGATAACATCTAATGCAATGGAAAAATTGTAACAGGTTTAAAAATCCTGGTTTTCACAAATATGGGATGCCAAATAGCCGCGCTTAAAATAATTATTGTAGTCTAAACAGTTAGGTAGGAGTAAAGAAATTCCAATCCATGTTTTTATGAAGGCAATGGATAACAGAAAGAAACGGAGGGTTTTGGTTGCTAATGATGTAGCACATTAAAAAGTTTCGCTTTATGTGTACATTTATTTCGTACTCCTTGTTAAATTTATTTTGTAGAATTTTTTTTTAAATAAAAAGGTTTGCGCTTTCCTTGATCAATAGTTCTCGCAGTACATTTTGCAAACGAAACGGAAGTTGCAAGCATCTCCAAGCCAACTAAACATAAACCTGTTTGGAGAGCTTAAAAATGCGAGATCAATGGCGGGTAAACTATGCTACGCATCTAATTCATTGAAAGGGCAATAACCTCTTCAATGTCTGGACTTAATCGTCTATGGAAGGGTGAGAGGTTGGACGAAACAGGATTTAACTAACGTTTGAGCATGTGTGTGATAGATAGAGAGAGTGAGAGATAAGGATAGATAGAAAGATAGAGAGAGAGAGAAAGAGGGAGAGAGAGAGAGAGAGAGAGAGAGAGAGTGAGAGAGGGAGAGAGAGAGGGAGAGAGAGAATGAATGAGACCAACAATTCCCGAAGGAGCGCCGGTAGCTCATCGGTAAGTTGTTTTGGGCTGAGCACGGAAGGTCCGTGGTTCGGATCTCTTAGCTGAAGGCCCGTCTCCGTATGATTCTTCAGGAAACACACGTGACGCAAATTAATAAAATAAATTAGTTTTAACACCATCCTCCCACAATGTTGGCTGTTGCACTGAATGAAAAGGGATACGGACAGAGAAAGACACTCGAAATCAAAGAAATTTAAAATTAAACCAAGAGGAAGAGGAAAAGGTTTGGCGTCCAACACCAGCAATGTAAAGGATATATTGTTGACGGGATCAAAGACTAGAGTGTGACAATTTATGTGCTGCCACACAGAGACAGAATGAAAAGGGATATGGAATGAGAGAGACATTCGACATTGAAAAAGTTTAAAATTAAACCAAGAGGAAAATGCGTGTTTGTTGCTTGGTGTCGAACAGCAGCATTGTATTGGATATATTTTTGACGGGTTCCAAGACTAACTTTTGACGGGTTCCAAGACTAACGTCTGACAATTTATGTGCTGTCACACAGAGACAGTGGGGGGATACCATGACTCCTGTCTCAGCGTGTCATCACCTACCGAGCCAATAGGGGATGAATTTGGTCAAACGATCATGGGTTTCGAACCTGAGAAATCCCGACTGTTAGCCCAACGCTATATCTCTAGCGCGTTGCTGGGTGTTACAGAGAGTGAATATGGATATGGACAAAGAGAGCCATTGCACGTTGGAGAAAGGTTAAAACTAAACCAATAGGAAGGGGTGGAACATAGCTTCTACAGTCCTAACAAAATCACTTTACATTTGCATAGATATAACTTATAAGCAGGCTGTTGAAAGAAAAAGTCCCTTCTGCGTAGGAAGAAAATTTCCTTTCTGCGTAGAAATTAAGAGCCTGTGTGTTTGGTAGTACATTGTATTAGCTATGTGGTATGGATATTTTCTGGACCTTTCTCCGGCAGTAAAACACAGTTGAGTATTAATTTTGTCCTTTTTGTTCGATAGTACCCCCGACCTAGTTTATATCACGTTACAACAGAATGATCATACTCATATTCAGAAATCAAAACCCAATAAGTTAAGCACTGTCACGGACGGAGCCAGGTTCTTTATACGCCATAGCTACCTTGTCAGTAATATTATAATATGCGGCTACCAGAAAATAACGACATATGCTTTGTACATGAACCCTAAAGGAGTGGCCTTATAATAGAGACGTAAGGGATAAGTTCAGTTATATTTATAAGTTTCGGTATCATTCCAGAAGCCAAGTGGACTCCATTTTCAAGAGGGAAAACAATGTAGAAGATAGTAGGCTATGTACTACAATGCAGGGTTTTTTCTGCCTTCCGTACGCGGTCTAAATTCGATTTCTTTAACTACAAGATTAAGATAGAGATTCAACGCGGGTTGAGTTGAGTTTGATTGATTAACTTCCAATGTCAACACGGTATAGACTATAATGTGGAAAGGTCCCAAGACGAACGCCTGACAACTTTGCGTGCTGTCACACAACGATCACATTATACTAACACCGACCCAAACAGTAGCGGACGAATAAGGCAACCAACAGTTGAGTTACTTTTTTAACATCTAACTTCAGCACTATTATAGGCCCTAGTGTAGACGGCCCCCAAGAAGAACGTGTGATAATTTTATGCTGCTGTCACACACGAGACATGGCGGTGAGACCTGAACTCCTGTCTCAGACAGTCACATTATAGTGACTTCGCCTACTCGTTTTTTTCTCTTCCAAGATGGTTAGAAGCTGAGCTCAATGTCACAAGTCGTGTCCGTCAGACTAAACACGTTATTTGCCTCATTCGGACTATAACAAAAAATTATACCAGAGTGTGAAATAGTGAGAGGTTTCACGTTGAGGAGTTCGCATATTCTGGCTTAAGTTATTTATGCGGTAGCTTCACTCTTTAAACTTTACTAAAAACTCATTCTAAATGTTGTTAAATCGCCTTACTTTAAAAAAAAAAGAAGAAATAGAGTGAGCAGGCGTCACGCTAGCGCCCCGTATCAAAAGATAGTACATGTACTGTGAGCTCTTTTTGTGAGACATCTCACTACATCTATAGTCTCTGATTCTACTCACCGCGGTCTCCTCATGAGCATGAAGTCCGAGTATCGGACCATGTACTCCACCACCGGGGCGGACGCCGTCACGATCCAGCGGTTGGACTGGCCGCAGTCAAAGTACGGCTGCGTGATGCGGACGGGCAGCATCTCCTCGGGGCTCTCGCTGCCTGGGAGCTGGGGCCCGTAGAACTCGTTGGTCGACTCTTCGGTTATCACGCCTGTGGTGTTGGAGTACTGGATGCTCACGGAGTAGGTGTGCTTCCGGGCAGAGTCCTTGTCAGCCTTGATGTCCGGCAGCCAGAAGTTGACCCAGGGGTTGCCCTTGTACCGCTTGTCCGTGTAGTTTCGGGAATTCCCGGCGGCAAGGTCCCAGATGCTGAGCGTGTTGTTGGTCGGCTCGCGCAGGAAGTTGGTCGGCTCGTTGTAGTCATCATCACGCCAGGCCTTGGGGCCGAACAGCGGGATGGTTGTGTTGAAAGGCAGCGTGGTGTACCTGAGGAAAGTTGAAATGCAGTGTATTGTACATGAATATTGATTGAAAACGTCTATCAAGAAATTATTGATGAAGTGAAAAGGCAACGCATTGTACCTGAATATCAATTACATAGTTACGGCCATTGAGAAATGTTGTTGAAGTTGAAATGCAATGTATTGTACATGAAATTAATTGATGAAGTGAGAGGCAACGCATTGTACCTGAATATCAATTAAACATGACCATTGAGAAACGTTGTTGAAGTTGAAATGCAGAGTATTGTACATGAAAATTAATTGAACACGACTATCAAGAAATTATTGATGAAGTGAAGAGGCAACGCATTGTACCTGAATATCAATTAAATATGACCATTGAGAAACGTTGTTGAAGTTGAAATGCAGAGTATTGTACATGAAAATTGAACACTATCAAGAAATTGTTGATAAAGTGAAGAGGCAACGTAGTGTACTTGAATATCAATTAAATATGACCATCGAGAAACGTTGTTGGAGTTGAAATGCAGTGTATGTGCATGAAAATCAATTGAACACGACTAACAAGAAATTTTCGATGAAGTGAAAAGACAACGTAGTGTGTCTGAATATCAATTAAACATGACCATCGAGATATAGTGAAGTTGAAAGGAAACTTGGTGTGCATGAAATTTAGTCACACATAACAAATGAGAAAATATTTATACAGGAAAATTGAACATATTCATCAAGAAATCAGTGCATCATTCTGAAAATTAATCAAACACGACCATCGAAAATAAACGTATCTAACATTTAATCAAACACGACCATGGAGAATAAGCCACGTGTATCTGAAAATAAATTAAACAGTATAACACACCCATCGAGAAAAAGGTCACCTGAAAATTATAAAACACATTCATCGATAAATAAATGATCCTGAAAACATATCAAACACGACCAACTAGATAGAATTCTAAAATCCATAGTCTAGAGCCAGGGTTTCAACACCTTGTCAAAAATAAAATTCCAAGGCTTTTTCAGGATTCCTGATATGTATAGAAAGCTAAGTTTTCTTCCGTAATTATTTTGTTTATCGCACAATTTTCTCTGCGACGGTGTCTACGTAACGAAGCGCCTCCTTAATATCCTATTTCATCTTTCCTTATTGAATTTTTGAAAACCTTGCGATCTTCCCAAGCTGTACAAGTAAGACATTTTCAAATAAATTAAGGTACATTTCTACAAGGGCAGAATGGATTATGGCTTTTGTTTTCAAATCATGAATGGTTTTTCTTTGTTTACAAATTGTTTCTAAATTTTTAGATCCTATTCAAAATATAGGTGTTAAGTATAAACTTACTATAAACACGACCCAAGAAATATTACGAAATAAATTCAAGGAATTTCAAGAAAAACAATATAATACACTGTAAATGAAAGCCTATTATTATGATAAAAGTAAACCTTCAAGAAAGACATGCCGAAATTCATGATAGGATGACAGAATCTCAATGTATAAAAAAAGTTAAAAAACACAACATCTAATGCTGCAGTCATACTAGGAACACAGGTATTACTTCAGTGTTAACGGATTTCTTTCAAAACGCGCATTATGTTGGTTTACAAAATTAAGAAGTCGAGTTGAGCCTGATCTAGAGTCTCCCCCATTTACCTCAATTACCATTTCCATACGCGCAAACGCAAAAGATCCGAACCTGACGCAAAAATATTGTCCTGTGAAAAAGGCTATCTTGTACAAACATTATAAATGAATGTAGGATATAAGAAACTTTTGGTTAAAATGAACTGAACCATATTTTATGGTAGCTTTACATGATGTTTTAATTAATTGATCAGTTTTTAGCTCTATATAATAATATTATTATAAATAATACTTTATATAATATACTAATTCATTATGTTTCAATCGCTGCATACAGCAAAGAGTTTGGGTGATCTCCATGGACCGCAAGTACAACGTCGCAAGAATATGAGAAATTAACGACGAGTCATAAGTTGCGGTGACGTTGTACTTACAATCCTTTGCCTTCATCGGAAACTGTTGTGAAAACTAATAGTCCATGTGTGGACAATGGCTATATTATAATTATGTTTTCCAAGATTGGTAAGTTCGTTACTTTTCGAAACCAGTTGACTAATGCATACTGTCCAATGCATCAGCATGTAACGCCGTTCCTTACTGGACTTAGGTTACATCCGTGCAGTATCTTGCATTATATTTGTGGTACAAAAGGAAGGCATGACTTTGAATATTTTTCTCTAATTTGCGAGAAAGAAAAAAAAGAGGGGGTGAATTTTTTAAATTTGGTTTACCTATAAGTTATGAAAGTTCTAGATCATAACATTATGATTTTCAATGATTGATTGATCCATTTTTACTAAAACGGTTTTCATTAACCTTTCAGCACTGTATATTGATGCCCCAATATTTCCCATTTAGAGTCCTCATAAAAATCACCATACCTATATTACAACACAAACACTAGGAAGCTTAGAAAAGGGTGACTTGATAACACAAGCTGGTGAAACATGATTTACAATCATGATAGTTCACACAGGTTTCTTTCCATAGATTAGTATCCTTGAGCACCATCTACTAGTAGACAACAAACAAGACAGAGGAAAGTGCCTGAACTTTTTCATATTTCATGACTTGAGGCCTACTCTTTATGTGCGCACTATTTGGGGGAATTTTCAAAAAAATGTATAAAAAGTAAAATCTTTGATATATAAAAACTATTTCAAAGAGGAAGATGTGCTGATCAACACAAAGAGTTGCTTAAATACGAGCATATCATTGAGTACACTATGAGTGCAGCGTGATGAGAAAAGGTTTAAAGTCAAATAATTACAACTAGAAAGATCAACAAAAAGAAAAAGAGAGGTAAACAGAGAAAAGATCTGGCTTAGGCTAGAAGGATTTACTTATTGTAAAATGTAAGAGTAGAGAGAAACGCAGGGACATGGTAAAAAAAATGCCTACTAGCACACTCTTTGATGATATAACATGCAGTGGAAACCACTTAAGATAAACCCTTTTCAATATAAACCATGGCTTTATATAAATCATTTCCCAGTCACCAATGCTTTAGTTTCACTTTATAGACATTGCTTAATAAGAATTTTAGATAAATAAAAAGGATACCCCAAAGAGGTTTATACCCTTAAGCAGATTCAACTACATAGAGTGAATAAGTAATGAAAACGAGAGAAACATAATAATAGCCTACTGACCAGTTTGGGTAGTAACAGTCGTTGTCAAAGAATATTCCAGAGCCGTTGATATAACCAGGGCTGGCAGAGATGTCAGCTGCCATGGACATGTAGATGTACATCAGGCCTGGCTGGGTCTCAAAATCCCAGGTATGATTAAGTCTTTGGAATATGAACGAGTAGAAAAAGGCTCGATTCAGGGCCATATTGTGAACATGCAGCAGCGCTGACCTGAAAGAAAGAAAGAAAAATAAAAGTAGGCGATGAAACATGATAAGGCAGATAAGTAAAATACATTTCTTTACTTTGGTTACTATTACGTTCACAAAACAGTACACAATTACAATGTTTAACCCAGGGTACAACAAAAGAGAATAAACCATAATAAAAGAAGCTATGGAGAACTTGGATATGGTATTTATTGCATAATTTTAAATAAAAATAATATTGGGAAAAAAAGTACCGAATTGCCTGTAAAGCACTTCAGTCTTTTTTGCGTTTCTCATTTACATCATAATATGACGAGTGCTGTTTTTTTTTTATTTCTACCATTCTATCTTGATTCAAAGCAATTTACAAAGAATTCAGCAAAGAGGTACCCAACTAGGTCTGACATAAACCAATAAAACCACTAAAAGTGCATTATGTGAAAAATAGCACCTTTACTAACTCACTATGAACCAAAACTGTCATGAAGAAGAGTAAGTAGGGTAAGCTGATGATATATAAATTAAAAACGAATCAAGTTTATAACTAATTTATAATTTAAAAACTGTACAAATGAATAATATGAAACATGATAACTACAGTACTTTTTATTAAACATATGACAAAACTTCATAAAAACATCTACATATTTCCTTTGTAGTCTTGAATAAAATGGCTGTGAGTATAAACTAGACATCTGTTTAGCCCACGAAATTTAAGTGAAATATTTATAATACTGATGAATAGAGTATATTTGTCACCCCTAGCTAAGTTGTTTGTATTATTCCCAAAGACTGCAAGGACTAAAGAGAGCCTGTTTTTATCTTATTTGACACAAGTGTAATATTTTAAGACAAGTTCTGATACTTGCTACTAAAGGCTAGTCATATAGACTCTCAAACTTTAAGACGACCCTTTTAAATATTTTTCTTTACATTACATTTAAAATATTGACTCAAGAAACAGTAACCTTTCATTCTGTCTGTTTTTTTACATCTTTTATTTTTGCCATACATATATGTAAAAATCTCTGGTATAGTGGGAGCTCAAATAAATCTTAAAATATATTGAAATTTTATAAAAATGTATCTACCTCAGTTGTTTTTTCAAACAATGGTGACAAGATAGAAATTTCAAATTCATGTTGGCCCTATATATTAAAAAGAAAATGAAACTCACCTGTTTGAGTAGGTCTTTGAGCTCAGAATCTCATTAGCTTTCGGCACAGCAGAAACTGAGTCCACAGGTAACATCAAATCAGCTTTGTCTTTGGACCTGCAGTTTTGGGCTGTCACATTTGAAAAGATTTCGTTGATTTCATCCCAGCGATCCCGTTTCATCCATGTATAGGGAGTTGGGCTCACCAGATAGAATGCCCAAAATGCCACAAAGAGAAACACACAGGCTCTTTGAATGATGGCCATGGTTGGGCCTAATGTAGGGTGGGGATAGGAATCACCTCCTCAGGAACCTGGAACAATAAAAGCAAAACGATAAATAAAAATTAAAAGTCAATTGTTTATTATTAGAAATCTTGCTCTATAAGACGCAAATAAAGATGTGGGGTCTTAATTCCAGATAGGTTAAACAAAGATCTACGATCTGAAATGGAGACTCTTTTATATAGGGCCTACAATCACGATCATTTCTGATTATCTTCGAGTTTCTTTATAGTACAATTATCAACAATAACTTACTTGGTGTGGTGAAAACAATATCAAATTTAAGTAAGCAGCACTTCCGCATTCATCCTAACATGGCGGTGAGGACTGTGTTATGAGGTGAGATGTGTAGAAAAATTACCATTCAAAAGGCGGAAGCGACGCGGGTGACACAGTTGCGACAGGTAAAAACCCAGGTGTGTCACCAAATTAGGTCAAACAGGCTAGACTAAACTCGCGAGCGATCGGCCTTCGGTATCTTCGTGTCTTCGCCGCGTGCCTCAATAATAATATTATTATTCCCACAAAGGAATTAAAAAATTCAAAATGTTAATTACAAAGAGCGGCATTAAATCTAGACTAAACTCGCGAGCGATCGGCCTTCGGTATCTTCGTGTCTTCGCCGCGTGCCTCAATAATAATATTATTATTCCCACAAAGGAATTAAAAAATTCAAAATGTTAATTACAAAGAGCGGCATTAAATATCAGGTGATAGACATATTT
Source organism: Elysia chlorotica (assembly GCA_003991915.1). Taxonomy (NCBI): domain Eukaryota; kingdom Metazoa; phylum Mollusca; class Gastropoda; family Plakobranchidae; genus Elysia; species Elysia chlorotica. The sequence continues at coordinate 26,716 of RQTK01000511.1, forward strand.
TAAATCTAGAATGGTATTCTTTTATAAATATAAATAATAGATAATAGTCTGCCTTCTATCATCTAATTAATCCAATTCTCCATCATGTATTTTCTTATTCTTCATACTTTTATACAGCTATAAACATCATTGCAATAGCTTGAGCGCGTAGGGGTCGAATTAGTCCCATATTTTGGAGGCAATAACACAAATTATGTCCATTACCGTGAATAGGCCTACATTATGTCTGTTTCTATTCACTCACTGATTCAAATCATCTTCGACTCTGCCACTTTCAGAACATAATTCATTGGAGTTTAATCACAAAATTATGATGGTGATCAATGAAGTAAAAGTTATGATGTTAAGAGTATAGAAGATATGGGGAAGGGACTGTCAAAACTGGAGATATTGCTTCACAGGCGATTAGAGTAATATCAGTTCTATTCGTGTCTCCACCGCGTGTCTCAATAATTATAATTCCCACAAAGGAATTAAAAAATTAGAGATGTTAATTACAACGGAATCCTAAATATCAGGTGATAGCCATATTTTAAATGTAGAAAGACATTCTTTTATAAATATAAATATTACATTCCTTCTAATAGCTCATCTATTCATTTTGTTTATCCGTTATGTATCTTCTTATTCTTGTTAGCTATATTAACACCGTGCAATAGCTTGAATGCGTAGGGGTCGAATGTTTCCCTTATTTTGGAGGTAATAACACACATTTATACAACTGAATGGCTGTCCCTTTTCACTCACTGGTTGGAATCATCTTCGACTCTGCCATTTTCAGAACATTGGAGTTTTTAATTACAAAGTTATGTCAAATTGATCGACAGTTATGATATATGGGTAGGCCTACATCATTTCTGAAAATAAACCTGAGCACTCGATTATGATGGTGATCAATTAAGTAAAAGGGATGACATTAAGTATGTAGGAGATGGTGAAGAGATTATCAAAACTGACGATATTGCTTCACAGGCGATTGGAGTAATATCAGTTCTAAACCATATGCATGTTATATGACATCTCCGTTGCAAATTTATTTCCCGTCCGAGCGTGTGTTGTTGGGCATACAACCACCCAGGCCTTTATACCACTTTATATAACTTAAAACTCGAGATGATGTGCATAGTGTGTCTCTTTAATCTGATGCAACCAAACAATACTATATTCATGCGACATGCCACGGTTTATTTTCGGCCTTTGCGACCCAGCCGTCGAAGACGTAGGAATTCCTACCTAGTCACATACGTCTGTAATAATACTTCTAACGTACTTAGGTATAGAATTATTGAAAACAAAATATTCTTTAAATGAGCGATAGGTCTACCAAGAATTCTAAAAAAAATATTGTTTGCAAGAGTAACTACCATTAAGTGGAAACCCATCCCACTCCACCCGAGACGCGCATCAGTATGGCTATGAGGTTCTCTGAAAATTTCAGGGATTTGAAAAACAATTCATGTGATAAAAAGTCCGTAAAAACAGCTCATTATTTTTTTATGAAGCCTCAAATTTGGACATGCGCAGATTGGAATCGTCTCGTCCAAATTGGTACACAAAGGGGACAAAAATAAAATGACAACGGGAAGTGTTATGGTAAGTATAAAGGTAAGGTAAACTTTAATTAACCAGTTGACAAAAAAAATAAATGTGTTTAAGAAATTGCCAGTTAACATAGATGGATTACTGTTACGGTAACACAGGGCATTATTATAACACCTGAAGTATGAAATATGCATGTACAGTGGGTTTTTTTTTAAACATAAAGAACCCACTTATATAGATTGGCACATACACAGAGACAAGCACACACCGCCAAACATTTTTTTATCCCTATCTATAATAGTAGATTGGGTGTCATTCTTATTCTGTGAGAGAATAACATGAGGTTAGCTCAAGAACAAAATCTCACATTGAACCTCGTATCCACTGGCAACCGACACTTTAAAAAATTCTTGCTGAGGTTAAAGTTCGACTTTGAAATTGTATAAGATAAACTCTCGTTAGTTTAACTTCTTCTAGGTTCCTATGAAGGCAGCGAAAACACGTTTTTGTAAGCTTAGTACCTGATTTGATACATTAAAATAAGACGTCAACGTTGTACATGCTACTCTTAATTCCTGCACGGTGATCCAGAGCAGTTTATTATCTTGCCATATTACTACATGATAGATTAGTTTATTATTTCAACGCAAACGTCAACTAAAGCAGTGTTTTTCCTCCATCATTTTTGTCAACATTTTTTAAAGATTCGTGACTAATGTAACAAAACAAAAACAACAACGTGGCAAAAAAAATGACTAAAAAAAAGACAGTAATATCCAATTATTTTGCTCCCAATAAACCGGTCTGGCGAATTTAGATTCAGATCTTGCTATGATATTAAAATGCATTGATACCAAATTCATATCTTTCTATGATATTAAAATGCATTGATACCAAGAGTAACAATAATCATTACAAACTATACATTTGATAAACTTCAAATTCCTGGAAGACACAGTCACTAAAAAGATCGAGTTGGTGATTGTAAAATCAATCGATCTACAGACGTTTTGACTGTGGTAAACTAGTCTTGCGGTTAAGATCAGATCTAAAAAATGTATTGATAACCACAAAACTATACTTGTAATAAACTTCATATACCTGGAAGACATCGTTACTAAAGTACGTAACGATTCTCGCCAGAGGTAGCCACTATGATAACCCAGACTAACGCATCACTCACTCATAAAGCTCGAGGGTCGAGTCTATTACATGTATAATTATGTTGGAAGAACAAAGCATAACCTCATGTCCCAGCTAAATCGTGTCTGTTGCTATGGTCATGGATAATGATACTTGATGTGAGTGGTTTGTTTTGATGGAAGGAATAAAGAAACACATTTATACAAACCAACGAGAGGAACATGTTCAGAAGACTTTAAGACGTCATATACTTTATGTTAAGAGAACGTGAAGAACAAAATTAATGCCCCTGAGATGCTGAGCTTGATACACATAATTGTCAATTAGTTAATAGAGAAATAGATTGGTCGATAGATAGATAGATAGATAGATAGATAGATAGATAGATAGATAGATAGATAGATAGATAGATAGATAGATAGATAGATAGATAGATAGATAGATAGATAGATAGATAGATAGATAGATAGATAGATAGATAGATAGATAGATAGATAGATAGATATATAGATAAGATGGACAGGTATATAGATAGATAGATAGCTATATAGATAGATAACTATATAGATTAGAACCCTTATTTCTAACACATATCGTCCTATATTTTCTATGATGAATTTTCACTTTGAAAACAGTAGCATTGCGTCTGTCTATTTTATTTAATGAACTTGTTTTCTAATAAATTTTACCGTTTGACTTACTTTTTGTTTGACGCCAAATATTGAAAGTGCAGCCCGATTGATATTTAAAAAATGTTTTACAGATGATTTCTCTCTCTCTTACTTTTCTTAGTTTTTCAGTCGGTGGTAATCTACATTGACATCCTTTTGTCCGATATTTTAACATCCAACATGAAAACTATATAGGCAATATTGTGACGGGCTCGGAGACTGACATCTAACAATTTGAGGTGCTGCCACAATCGAGATAGGGCTCCCGTCTCAGCCGGTCACAGTTTACTGCAACCGACCTAACCAGCTACAGGGAATGAAATCAGACAGTTACATTTTTGACCGATCGTCGGACTGGAACCGCGGACTCCCGATCTGGAGACCAATCTTCTACCACCAGTTCTCTCTCTCTCTCTCTCTCTCTCTCTCTCTCTCTCTCTCTCTCTCTCTTCTCTCTATCTCTCCCTCTCTCTCTCTCTCTCTCTCTCTCTCTCTCTCTCTCTCTCTCTCTCTCTCTTTCAAGATAGATAGACAGATAGATAGATTAGAATCCTGATTTCTAACACATCTCGTCTCATAGTTTCTATGATGAATTTTTATTTTGAAAACCGTAAGCATTGCGTTCTGTCGATTTTATTTAACGAACTGGTTATCTAATAAATTGCACGGTGTCAGTTCAATGTTAGTGGCCAGCTGAGACAGAAGTCCAGGTCTTCCCGCCCACTCTCGAGTGCGACAGCACGTAAAATTGTCAGATGCCAGTCTTAGAGCAGACCCACACAATAGCCTATATAGTGCTGATTTTGGTCTTTAAACAACAGAACAAGAAACAAACAAACTTCGTACTATTCAAGGAATGTCTCGATGTCGTAAAAGGCATCGGAACTCATACACTTTGATTTGAGTGTAACCAGCGTTTTTGTTATTTTTACATTTACAAGTCTTAAGAAGACCCATCCAATCAGCTGGGTCGAAAGCAAAATATTTACTAATGCTCATTAACATTAATGTAGGCTAGAGATTTTTTTTTAAAGATGATTTTAACATACAACATGAAAACTATATAGGCTATAAAAAAATTATTGTGACGAGCTCCGAGACTGACGTCTGATAATTTAATGAGTTGCCACAATCGAGATAGAGCTCCTGTCTCAGCCGGTCACAGTTTAGTAACACCGACCAAACAAGCCACATGGAACGAAATCGGACAGTTACATTTCTGACCACTCGTGGTACTGGAATCGCGAACTTCCGATCTGGAGACCAATCCTCTACCACTTGCCTCTTCTCGGTTGACTTTAAAAAATTTAAAGTTGCTCAACAAGTCCTGATCAGAGGTTTGGCTCCCACGGGAAGTGCTAGAGGAAATAGCTGCTACACGGCTCGTTTGTCACAATCAGACAGTCATGTCGGTTGACATCAAGGGAACAGTTTCAGAATTGTGTAAGAGAGAGAAAAAACAATAGGGCTTCTCTTGAAACTGTGGAAGAGAAAGTAATGTCATAACATGGTTTTCGTGCACAACACGTTGTTCGTGTATTCTTGTTTCCGCCACATTCAACACTGACTGTCTGTCTGTCTGGCGCGGTGGCCCTGGGATAGAACATTGGCTTCCAATGCAAAAGGTCGGAGTTCGAGCTCTATTAATTTCGCTCCCTACTGGTTGGTTCGATGTCAGTTTAATGTGACCAGCTGAGACATGAGGCATGGTATCACCGCCCTGTCTCGTGTGTGACAGCACATAAAATTGTCAGACGCCAGTCTTGGGCCCGTCCACAATATAGTATATATAGTGCTGATGTTGGACTTTAAGCCAACTCAACAACACCTGTATGTCTGCCTGTATGTCTGCCTGTTTGTCTGTCTGTCTATCGTCTCTCTCTCTCTCTCTCTCTCTCTCTCGTTTAGGCCTATTATCAATCATTTGTCGATCTATTGGGTACATGATTTTGATTGAACTATAGGCCTACATCTTTCTTTTCTCCTCAACCCGAGTTGAAAACGGCACAAGTGCTAGAGCGGGAGGATGTCCTTCCTGGTTCGAAACACACGATTGGTCAAAATTTATTGTGTCCTGTTTTGTATCCTAATGGTTTGGTCAGTGTCAGTATACTTTGACCTACTGGGACATAGCATCCACGCACAGTCTCTGTGTGGCAGCAAGTAAAATTATCAGACGTTAGTCTGGAAACCCATCAATAATATAGCTTAACGTGCTGGAGTTGAACATTAAGCAACAAAGCAAACAAAACAATCCCCGAACTGCCTCTGTGTGTGACAGCGCGTAAAATTATCAGACGTCAATGTAGGGACACATCAGCTATAATATACACGTAGCCTATATAGTGCTGACGTTGGACACATAGCAACAAATTCAAGTCCAACTCTTCTAAGCCTAAAGTTTTCTTCCTCCTCACGCATACCTTTGAAATAGACATTGTGTCCTGTCCGGTTAACTTGACGGAACAGAAAACATGGGCATTCAGGCAGTCTGGGTAACTCGACGTGTCATTTTATCAACAGACTGCACAAAGTGACGCTTCCCATCTTCCCGCGCCTTGTCCACGCAGACGCTAACCAGCTTGTCAACGGTCTCATGTGTCACCCGGCTGGGCTGGGCTGCCTGGCAGTTCCCCCACTCTATAATAACATCTTACAATGGGAGTCTTTGGCCTCTGGAATGACGTGACTAGCCTGGGGTTTGTCGTTTGGGCCGACACAACCAATCAGTGGAGGAACAAAGGCAGGGAGGCGGCAAAAACTTGTCGACCTGTCTGTTGTGATTGGCGGTTTCCTAATGAGACCGTGAGATATTGGGGGAAAGGGAGAGGGGAGAGATAGATAGGGGGAAGATGGAGAGAGAGAGAGAAAGAGAGAGAGAGAGAGAGAGAGAGAGAGAGAGAGAGAGTTTGGAGAATTAAAGGGGGGGGGGGGGTTAGTACAAGGCCATTTTGACAAGGAACCCAAAACCGTTCTTACCATTATCAAGACTTCCTGGCCTCAAAAACAGACCTTTACGAAGAATAGAAGCATTGGTATTGTTTGCTTTGTTTTTCTAATACATGAAACATAAAGTTAACAGTACCTCTATGTTAATGGCTCTTTTATTGTTTTACTTTAGACACATTACAAACTAATACCGTACAGATTGTTTCCAAAATATTCTGCACTTTTAAACCATGAAAACAACGGGTGGTGCTATTCTTTTCAAATTGTTTCCACCTTTATTTTACTTTTTATTTTTTCTCTAAATGTCTGATCATACATCTTCATGTCATAATAGTATTGTTCCTGAGTGATATGCAATTAGTTTTGCAACATTACAAAAATATGCCATTGCACTGCAAACAAAAGGTAGTGCTTATAAATGGGGAATCGGTATTTTTGATTTGTGATGTTCGTCATAGGACGCTGCAGGAAAATGGTGAACATATATAAACACCAGCGAAAATTATTTAGAAAGAAAAAGACAGTGAGAGAGGGAATGAAAGAGCGAGGAGAGAGAGACACACACACATAGAGATAGATAGATAGAGATAAATGGATAGAGTAATTATCTATCTCTATGTGTGTGTGTCTCTCTCTCTCTCTCTCTATCCATTTATCTCTATCTATCTACAGACGTTCATATGTAAAATATAATTATATAAATGCGTATACAAAAGAAACAAATACACTTGAAAGAGTAATACCAATGTATTTTTTATACTAGTGTATCTCAATACTGATCTGGTGACGTTAAGTCATTTCGAGTAAGATAAACAACAACTACACCATGTCTTAACATAGCATAGGAAAAATATCAGTAAAAAATTGTACACACCAGAACGGCCTACTTATCCCCACATATTAGTTTATACGTTCCGGCAGGAATTAAATTCAAACAAAAGTGGATGATTAGTTTTAAGACAAAAGAATCCCTGAACACACAATTTTTAAAGTTACTAAAACAATTTGTGACATTGGTTAATGGTCTCAACAACTCGGTTCAGTATATAATCTAAGTATAAATATTTAACATCAAGACAGCCAGTGGCTAATATGATTTAACACGTTTCATTCTAGTCGCTAAGATCCAACATCTCTGCAGGACTGTATACAGTCATGGAAAGGAACCATGGTTTGCTGCAGTGCAATAACTAAAAGAGTTTTTATTGCATGGCATTTAAAAATATATTTTTGAAAAAGTGTTGGAGCCACAGGGTAAATAAAAAAGTTGTTTCCAAATTTGTGTTAATATTTCCCTTGAATTCTGAGCCCCAAATGGTTTCACCCAAATTGCTTAAATTTTGAGAAATGTCCAAAGGTTAAGACACTATTTATTCTCTCCTACACCAAATGATTAATACAGTTCAGATCAACTTTAAAACATGACCTGTTGTTGTTCATGTAAAAAGCCAATCCTATTCTGGCAGAATACTTTTGTATCAAAAAGTTTTGTTATAAATCTTAATAATAGCTAGGTGAATCGATGTAACTCTATGTTAATAACCTAAAAGTTCAAAATGTAAAGACTACATGTGTTATATTCAACAATTTGTAACCGTAACACTAACAGCAAAACGTCCAGTTCTTTCACAAAAAAACATATACCGATAGGAACCAGTAAATTCACCAATAGAAAACCATGGTATATTATGATTAAAGATAAATGAAAATCTTAAATTTATACAAAAATACACTTTAGCAAGCTTCATTACTTGTGTTACATTGTGATATGTTTGCTATTTATTAAACATGAACATTTTCATAACACAACATTTACAGCAACTTTGGTCCAGAGAATAAGAATTTACTGAGTATCATTTTCATGAGATCTAATCACAGGTATGGTTTTTAAGGTGACATGCACATCCCATTCTGTCAAATATTAATAAACTAAAGAGATAAAAAAGAAACTAAACGCAACAAATTATTATGTGGAAACATAAACTGGACAAAAGAAAAATTAAGACAGATACCTAAACATCAAAATATGATCTTAATATAATATAATGTAATGTTATACAATATAAAAAAAATTTAAACTTGACTTAACCAAAAACATTTTAAAAAGTGATTAACATAAGAACTTGATTTAAAAATCAACAGCAACCGCATGAATATTTGTAGGACAAATAGAAATTATATTCTTCAGCTTTCAAAATAATTTGTGTGCTACAATCAGGAGTTTAAATTTTTAAACTGGTATTGATAAAGGCGTAGAAAAAAAAACTCTATCACAATAAAAATTAAAATAAAACAAGGTAGATTCTAGACACTGGAATGATGTGTATGGTAATTTGAGAATACAATTATATGGTAAGTTTAAAAAATGAGTAAGAGATACCCTTTGAAAAGCATGGGTATATTTAAAAATTATCTCTTGATTAATATTTCAAATTATGTGGATTGATTATAACAGAAACACATTCCCTGAACTTAGCTTTAGAAGTTCTTGACTAGTATCATGGTATATTTCTAAAATATCAACAAAGAAACTGTAAAGAGCATACATAAATTATGTACTTATCCCATTCCTTACATCTTTATTGATAGAGCTAAGACATTTACCCTTTTAGTGAAAAAAAAAAGACAAGAAAAAAACAATGAAAAGAAATATATGCAATATTAAAACTTTTACTTTCACTTTGTAGAGTATTTGATCATGAGATGCTTAAAACACTGACAGCTTAGTAAATTTTAGAACACATGGGTGTCAGGCCCACAAAATGTCCATGGATGCGGCACTTAAATTTAGCAAGCTCACAGTTTAAAGACAATAATATAACATATGAAATAAGGTTGAAAACACAAGACTTCACATTTTATGAGATAAAATAACAGCTGTTCTCACTTGACAAGGCGAGTATTTAAAGACCTAAAAGCACCAAGATAAAAATTATAAAATGTCGTACAACATCCAATAGAAAGACATTCATTTTGTAAATATATACAAAAATTGAAATACCCATAGGTTGTTCTTATTTCTTTTGAAAATAGCTTCTTGCAATTAATTAAAAGATGGCATTGTGTCAGCTGAACTTTTTGCTTGTATGTTGATATGTTAACAGGTTAAAAACTAAAATACAAAAGTGTAAACATGGTCTCTAAAAATATTGACTTGCAAAATTCGACAGCTTGAGTACTGGTAACCTTAAAATATATTCATACACAAAACAGAGTGCATTAAACAACGAGAGTATTTTGCTAGTTCAGTGGTTGATTTAAGAGTAAATCTGGATGAATTTAATATCTGGTCTCTACTGGAAGGACATCATGTTTTATACAAGTAAATCAAGATCATTCACCTCCACAGCTTCCACAGAAGCATTTATTTTTCCATTTGGAATTATATCATATAGTGCATTCATAGAATACCCCTGACAGATTGTGCTTGTTGCAAAAAATTGGCTTGACTTAATTATCTTTCCACTTTTAGGAAATTAAAGTATAACAACATAATCTTGTTTCCTATATTTCACTTTGCTACAGTCATAAAATGTTAAAAAATGCTTAGGTTTTCCAGGACAACAAACATCATGGCAAAGGATTAGTAAACCTTGTAGTTATGAAAGAGTGTGTTGACTGGAGGATTCACATAAAGTTTCAGTGGCAAGATTGGCAAGCCTATAAGTATAACATAGTTGAGAAATATCAAGTTTGATTTTATCTGTAAAAGCATTATGGTCAGGGCCTAATAAGGAGCACATTTAGAACTAGGTTTTTGTGCCCTTTGAAGACAAATGAAATTGCCGAAGGCCGATCATCATGGATACTCCTTTCTCATTTTAAGAGCGAGCTTTCAATGCATTAATCCAATTAGCAATGTTTTGAGAGCCACCCTAAAAAATTCAAGCCCCAAAAAGCCACAAGTCATTGGTTCTTGTCTTTTAAAATTTTTGAATTTGCTTCTAACTGTATTCTTGAGAACTTCAGAAAGAAAGAAAAAATTCTTATTCAACATTTTAAAATAAGTCAGCAGGAGAGGAGCTGATCAAATTTTGATAGTAGCGGAATTCCACAAAATAACTGATGCTATGGATAAAAAAAAAATCATCACCCACAGGTTTTTTTCTGTCTGTACTCTCGTGTTACCAAATACAAAATTTATAAAAAAAAACATACAGTTCAAAACCTATGTATAAAACAAAAACTTATTTGAACACAGTTTAAAAACGGAGGACAGTTTTGCAGATAAGGTTGTATTGGTGGTGTCTCCCAAACCGGGGGTAAAATAATTTCATTGAAGTCAAAAAGTTAAAACTCCAAAAGTTGCATTTTAAATAATATTAATGATAATAAATTTAACACTAAGATGTTTACAAATACACATTTATGTATAAAACAGGAAAGGAATGTGATTAAAAATGTCAGACGATGATATGATAAAAAAGCAAAAAGAAAATACATGTATATATAACCAAAACAAAGTATATCACCTATATCTATGCATGCAAATTACTGAACTGTTTATGGTTTTAAAACAAAATGTCATATTTTTTTAATTTACGCATTCAGATACAAACTTGTTTTTTTTTTATTTTTAACATTTTTTAAAAAGATAATACACAAATATAAACATTGAGTATTTTATTTCACCAAGCAAAAAGTTAGACACTCAGTTGTTTAAACACTGACTTCAATAATTCAATATGCACAATTAAAGGCATCAACAACTCTCACTTTATTCCACTAACATATCTTTGGAGTTTAAATTTATAATAGTAATATAGAATTTTTCTTTTCTTTACTCTTTTTTATCATTCAATTTTGATAGCAGTATGGGTGGGGAGAAATAATTAAAAATTGTATCCAGCCACTAAAATGGTTTTAAAAGATTAAAAAATACAATTTGGAAAATAAATTCTGAGTAAAACTTTTTCATCATACATTATAAATCAGCCCCAATGAATATTTTGAACAAGTTGCAGTCTTTAAAATGTGCGCTTATCAAAATGTAGCATATTTAAACATGATTAAAAAGCTGACTAGATACAAATGACAGTTTTGCAGAGCTGATATACTTGGTTGTATCTCCCAAATAGTAATGTACCTGGGGCATTTTAACACTGCTTGACAAAGAAGCATTTCATGCAGAAAGTTCGCCTGACAAAATGTCAGTAAGAAAATCATGGATATATTATAAATTTATCTACTGAATAAACCAACGAGCAGCCTTTCCAGGTTGATCGTAAAATGATAATGGAACTTGAAGGAAAAAATAAAAAAACTAGACCATCACTATGAGGTAGTAAATATTTTAAGATATCTCTTAACTTAGCCATCTGGTTCTAGAAATGGTTAAATTTTACCTACTTTCTTAGTCATTTCTAACATTATTTGGGATTTATCCGAGGCAAAGACTTTCTTGCCCTCTTCAAAAGTTATTGTGTACAAGCATAAAGCTAATAGACACAGGGGGAATGTTAGGCAAAGTGATACCACGTTGATACTTTGACTACTGACTGTGTTATCATCATTCTGGTGGCAAACATTACATTTTCCACAACATTCTGTATTCTGTATACATTTCATCAAGTCAGCTTGTTCAATAATATGAAAAATTTGCTTAATTAATTAAACCCTCCACACAACTTGCAGTTGTTAAGGAGCATTTGTTTCTTCTATAGACTTCTTTTTTTGGTATGTGCTTCCTTAGAAAAATATTGTAAAGTATGAAAAACAGCTTCCATTTAACGCATACATGTGACCCGTATTTGGAATGTATAATGGATACATCAAAAAGTAATGGATACATCCTGTAAACAACAATAAAAAATTCGAGATTACTATTTGTTACATTTGCAAAACTTGCAATTTTCATACAATTTTTCACAAAAATAGTCTAAAAGTGGTTTTCAATTTAGCCACCTGTCAAACATTAATTATGCATTATACCTGGTGATATAGTTGTAAAAGGTACCCATGATAATAAACCGTGAATTGAAACAGTACAAAAAAAGATAAGTACACATTGCTACTTTTTCAAACACCTGATAAATTAAAACAAAATTATAATAAAAAATCAATACATGTATAAACCGCAGCTTTTTTAAATTCAGGTTGTCTGAAAAAAAGCATTTTTCTAATGGCCAAGGTATATTCAGAACCACATTTATAATAACAGGAAAGAAACAAAAATATTTAAAAAGAAAACAAATATAGTATGAAATTAAGCAGTGCACATGAAATGTTATTGTAATTTTTGACAGAACATGCATAACTAACAAAAATTACAAAAAATATGAAAAAAAAAAAAAAAAAAAAAAAAAAAAAAAAAAAAAAATTCAATCAAGATACGGACATAACCAATTTTTTTAATGTAAAAATTTGTTTGATTTTGGTAGAATTCCAATACTGGCATCACTATATTTTGTTCAATTTTTCTTGACTTTCGTTTTTTCAACAGAAAACTTGATGAATTTAATGTGTGTAAAAAAAAAAAAAAAAAAAAAAAAAAAAAAAAACATGAAACAAAACCAATTATAAGATAATATTTCATGATAAAACAAAACTACACAGCTCTTTTGTCAGCAGAATGATTTTGAGGGCAAGAGCAGGCAAACAGGGAAGTCATTAGTTCCAGTAACTTTGATGGTTTGGAAAGTAATGTTTCTTCTTTGGTTTGACCCTGAGCAGAATGTTTCAAGTTTACTAAAAGTTAAATCACACATATCTGAATGCTAAGCAGGGCACAGAGTTTAAGACAGATAGACTAAGGTTAGTAACAAACTTGGAAAGCTGATAAGGTAGTCTCCTATAAAATAAAAGTTTCAGGTGCAACAAAAAAAAAAAAAAAAAAAATTGACCTGGCATCTTTTTCTGACACTAGCTATATTTTCTCCAGCTATGATTATTGACAATACAAAGGGATATATTAATGGTATGGCTTTTAAGTAGTGCTATCAATTGCAAAACATGAATTCCCTGTTTAAAAAAAGATGTTTTTGTTTGTAAGTGTGAGTAACAGAAGTACCTTGCTGAGACATTACAACTTAAAAGCTTTGAGTAAACTGACTCTGTGTGAACATAATTTGCATTTGTTTCTTGTACATTGGGATGATGGTAGCATTAATACGCGATAAGGAGTTAAGGTGTTGCTTTAGCAACAACAATAACAAATAAAAAAAACAAAATTATTCCATTCATGTGGAAAAGTTGTACCTTTATCTCTACAAAAGTCATATTGTAAAAAGAAAGAGCAGCAGCAGCAAAAACAAAAACAACAACAACTCCTTTCAAAATTTATGAATAGAGGAAACCATCTACAAGTTTTACCTAATTGATCGATGGAATGCAGTTAACTTCTCGAAATCCATCAAGTGATATAAAAAACTATAATTGATCAGCCATGGCTATGAATGTTAACTATCCACCAATTGCTTTAGACAAAATTCACTTGAATTTTTCTCAGATTTTTTGTAGGGTTTCAACAATATAATACCAAGTTTCTCTGACGTGCCTGCTATTTTCGCCATGATGAACACCATGACTCCGCCAGCATCGTGATAACATGTGAGGTGTCAGACAAAGTTCTCGTCACTATGAGAACACATGAGGAACGAGTCCATGAGCTGTGGACTGACAAGCTGCTGGTAATCTAGAGCAGAGATCCCATCCTTGCCATAGAGAGCACATACCTTCCTCAAAGCAGCCTGACAAAATAAAATAAAAGAAGAAAACTGTAATACTATGAAATATTTTACAAGTTAACCTTTTCACATCACATGATTCCAGGCCTATTTCTTGAGTGCACACTATTTTGGGGAATTTTTTTTCTAATTTTTGAAAGGTAAAAGCTTTGATATTTTTCATTTCAAAATCGAAGGCGTGCAATTCAGTGCAAATATAAACTAGCACAAGAGCAAATCAATGCGCACACTAGGTGTTTCACCATAAGGCGTAATTGGAAAAAGTTAATTTAATAACATCTGTAGAGGCTGAACAGAAGTAGCTAAATATACAAATCTTGGATGCAAGTGATTGGGGAAGAAATAAAATGAATTATAAAAAACAACAACAAACAGAAATCTAGCTTTGAAAATGCAATATTGCTTTAAACTATGAGAAAAACTGGTCTGCTTTTGGTAATGGTATCTAATATAATGTTACATATCTGTTAGTGCAACATGTGCTTCAGGTCAAAAGAGACAAGTTGCAAGATTTGTTTAAAAGTCACAGTACAATCCAGGTAAATTGTCTCTCTATAGCTTTGAAAAAAAAGCGTACTACTGCTCTTTGTATAAAAAAAATGTGTAGACACATTAAGCTGAATTATCTTTTAATTTGATTCTCAAGTTATGAATTTATGATTTTTTTATCTACTTTCACATTAGCCTTATACGCTCGTACTGTAGTTATAGCATTCTTTTTCGATAACCCAACATAAAATTTAAGATTATAATGCGTAGTTATACACAACAAACGACTAAAGGTATAAGCTATTAAAAAAAAAAGTAATTCAAACAAATAAAATCTTTTACCAGACAAGCCACCAACACTGCATCGCTGTTATTTCTGGCCTGGGAATCTCTGCACAGCTCTATAAAGCGAGGAATGCCTACGAAAGAAATAAAGAAGTATACACATTGCATTTTTAAGTACACGACTTAAAAATTGCTTAATTGCACCAATTTGTGTTGTAAAAAAAAAATGTTAAGTTTTATAGGTAAATATCAAAATACTTTGATAAATGTGATAAGGGTCTATGTTTTTCTGTTTTATTAAAAGCAGTTACTTCTTAGACTATTTCAATTAAAGTCAACTGAATGTCGTAAGATAGTTTTGCAAAAAATATTAAAGCGACGACAGTCCCTTAAAAGCACAAACATTTTTGTTAAATAGCTTTATAGAAGAACATATAATAAATAAATGTGCAAAAAAAAAAAATCAATATGACAGTCCCTAAAAACACAATCCTTTCTGATGGATGAGCCTGCAATAGTGTATATAATAAATAAATATGCACAAAATACCTTTATGACAACAGTCCGTTAAAAGCACAAACCTTTCTGACAAATGATCTTGTAGATGTATATATAATAAAACGATGTCTATAAAATATCAATATGATAGTCCCTAAAAAAAAACACCAACAAACCTTTTTGACGGATGACCCTGTAGGTGTGCCGAGTGTCCTGGCAGAGCCTCATGAGAGCGATGGCCGCTTTCTGCTGCACACGCTCACATGCTGAGCGCTCGGCTGTCGTGGACATGAGACACGGCTTCTGGTAGAGAAAGCTGACGAGTAAGTCTAGGCCTCCACAGCAGCGGATGCCTTCCTGGCAGCCTGACACAGCCGCCATGTTGGCTAACACTGTGGCCACCTGAAGTATTGAACAAAAAAAAAAAAAAATATATTCGGTTTTCTGGCAAATTTCTAAGAAGTGAAATTAGAAAAGACATAGGTCTAGCAATAAAAATATAATTTTTTCTTGGTTCATCAAACATTAGAAATGCGTAAACGAGTAAAATACATGTACTTTATGATTGGAGAGTATATGAAAACAAAATCTAGCATCGTAAAAAGTAGCCATGTTAAATAAGACTGTGACCATCTTACCGCATTAAAGAAATAATTAAATCAGCTGCAATTTCGAAATTGAATGTATATTTTGTTTAAACAAGAAAGCAGACCTCTATCTGTTTGAAAACTTGGAGAAATTGAATGCATATTTCCTTTAAACAAGAAAGCAGTATTAAACATCTGTCAAAATGTTCCTACAAATTTCAAATCAGCAAAACTGGATCTGACATTGGCCCAGCCAATTACAAATTTTTTTTTAAATTGGCCTACAGGAATTTAGAAGAAAAAAAATAAGAAAGGAGAACAAACTGTGTGATTTAAAAGCCAAAAAAAAAAAAAATTTAACAGATTAACTACAGTTATAATTTTTCTTCAATCAATTTTGAGAACATTTTTCGCCCAGTAAACTCATTCAGCAAATTTCTTTGCGTCCACCTTTCAAATGCTGACCTGGTCTTTAGCAAAGAGTGATCGCGCCTTGCGACACATACAGGCTTTAATCAGCAGCTGAGGGGCTCGCATCTCCTGCAGGAGCCCACAGGCAGATGGGTCGATAAACGTGATGTTAGCTATGGCGGCAGCAGACAGGAGAAACGTCTCATGACCTTCTGTGCGTTCACACAACCCTGAAAAAAAAAAAAAAAAAAAGTTAGCAGAAAGAATTACAGCTCACAGGAATTTGAGATGAACTTTGTGCAAAGGGCAAAATCTATTTAACAGACACTGAAGAATAAAGATCCTTTGAATGAAAGATGTCTTGAGCGCTAGTTAAAAGCCTTGTTCGCACATCCAGTAATAGTCTTTACACACCCATATCAATTTTCAGAATTGCAAAAATTTGATTAAAACCTTAGTTTGAATGTTCTGAATGAGTTAGTAAACCCATCAATTCTTTATAAATTAAAAGAACTAACCACTCACTTTCTTTATGCCACCGTAAGATGCATTTTTGGTTACAGAATATTCTTGGAACTTTATCTCCTCCCCCCCCCCCCCCCCCCCCAAAAAAAAAAAAGATACTTCTCATCCTCTCATGTATTTGGCATGAGAAAGATTTTCTCATTTGTGTGTGCTCAAATTTATTTGTTCTTAGGACGTTTCAGTTTGCTTGAAAAAAGAAAAAGCAAAGCATCAGGATGTCTAAAACAGTTTCATTAGCTTTCTTGAAAATTCAGAAGTATATAAAAAGTAAGAAGCCTATATTTGCTATTTATATGTACTTTACTAACTAATTAATAATACTATAATAGCTAAGAAAACTGACTCAGAAGAGCCCTGAGGATGGCTTGAAGGGACTCGGCAAACCGACACAGGTGTTGGTTTTGATCCAAAACAGGTGATGTTATTTGTGCTACGACACCAGCTGCCTCTCCTTGCACTGACTCTATGACGCTTTCATCTGCCAGTATGTTCATCAGCAAGTCGATTCCATTCTCCTGATAAATAAAAAACAAAAAACGAAATGACAGTAATAGTTGAACAATTTTAACTAAGAGAGGGTTTTTAAATTGTGGATCATGTAATTAATTAGTTGAAGAAAGACAGTGGGGTGAAGAGAGAAATATTTTTAATGAGACTGCTTGATTTATCTTAAATCAGTGAGAAAATAATGAATTTATTAAAAACAAACAAAAATGTATAATGGCAACCTTCTCTCTTGATGTATCGTACTAATGGGACGCTAATATTTTCAGTGAGGAAAACACATGCCAATAGATGCTTTTTTTCAACCAAGATATATCTTTAACCTTGATTTTTGCCATGAAATGTTACTGTAAAATAATTATTAAATCTCAAGCTCTTTGTTTATGGATATAATATGCACTGATTGGTGAAAGACAAAACATTATTTAAAGACATATATAATATTCAGGAATTTAAAAAAAAATTTTTTTTACTGATATAAAACATTATTTAAAGAACCTTTGAAAACATAATTATAAAATTAGGGAATGAAAAAAAAAAAAAAAATTTGGACGCTCGAGATTTGGCCGGCATGCCGGCCACAGCCGGCGAACTTGCACCCATGTAATACTTGACATTAAAAATGTTGTACCTTTTCTAACTCCACAACACACTCAGGAGCACAGCAAATAGTAGCAAGCGCGCGCAGTGCCTTTGATCTGGTAAAGGCCACATCCTCTTTACGGCACACTTCCACCAAAGTACGCACAGCACCCTCCTGAATTAGGCATGAAACAGAAAGCATATTTTAAATCATGTGGAAAAGTATATGTACATTGTCAAAACAGTTTCAATTTCATGCTTCAACAGATTGATCAGAATTTATAATCTCTAAAAAAATAATATGGCCATTTGCTTATTAAATTTCGTATTCAGTTAATTTAAGACAATATTCATTTTTAACAACTGCAAAGGTTAATCAAACTCTTGGTTCCCCGATGCTCTGTCTGTACTGTACAGGAGTATGGGACCAACTTTATATTTTAAAAGTAACAATAAGGTCTCAATGTATCATTATGACTTAGATTATAATAGAGAATAAAGGAAGAGAAGATAAATATGATTGAAAAAAAAAAAGACAAACATTAAAGGAAGATAAGGGTCAATGTATCATTATGACTAACATTAATAAAATAAAAAAAACAACTATTGTTACAACAAAAACAAAACAAAAATCAAATCAAATTATATGTTTTTATAGCTGTATATCTGCTACGTTTTTCGTTTACAGCTTTTGGAGTTGAAGAACGTATAAAAGCTCAGCCACATTTCGTAATACCTTACCCACATTACACCATGATTAGGATTTAATTAATTGTTAATTACTTGATTGACTTACCCTGGCTAGCATGTAACACATGTGCTCCCCCTCCAGCCCAAGGGAAATCATGTTATTTATGATGACGTGCAAGGAAGACACAGAGCTGTACACTGCCAGCATGTCAACTATCCGCTAAACACGGGAAACAGGGAAAGAAAATAAATTTTAAAAGGATAAGTATTCAGAGATGGGACTTACACTCAATTTTTACTACTAATTGAGTTAACGTCTATGCAACTGAGATAGCAAGGAGCAAAAAAAATCCAGACTGCAAATTTAATAATTTGGGAACTAATTTACTCATTTTTGCACCAAAAATGATCTGTAGTATTTTTATATAAAGGTCTTTTCTTTGAGTCCTGAATTTAATTTTTTTTTTTTTTTCATAAATAAAAAAAAAAGCTGCACAAAGTTTTAAAATAACTTATTTCTTCAACATGTATAAAATATAAAAAAACAACAACAATCTCTTCAACATGTATAGAATAGAAAAAAAAACAATCTGACCATTTCCTAGTCAGTGTCTAGTTTCATTATCAGAGAGTCCACGCCTATCACTGAGCTATGTGATTATGATTAAACTAACCTCTTAGATCTAATATTTTGAATACCCCCCCCCCCCCCCAACAACACGGCCGTATGTGAGTTTTGTCATAGTAATACTAAATTTTTCCCCCCCCCCCCCCCCCCTCCAACCAAAACAAACTTTCTGTAGATTACAATATTGTGGTCTATGGCTTTAATTGCTACTTACGTGGACAAGATAGCCCAAAGTGCTGTCTATTAGTCGGCTAAAAGATTGGCCAAGGAAGGTTAATTGGTTAACTAAGGGAACACGGTGTAAAACATTCTTTTCTGCAGCACTGAGGAACATAAAAGAGAATACTGAATCAGTAAATAAGGAACCTTATAGCTTTGCAAAATATGATATCTTAGTGAGAGCAACATGTTTGAAAACACGAGTAATTTAAAACAATGTGACTTTTTCGAAAAAGTACATACAGCCAACAGAAATACTGCTCTAGTCAAGCAAACAGCCAAGACATCATAGGCACTGTATACAGTATAGCCATTATTGTTATGACGAGCCGTAAATATTAACTCTAACTCAACTAAGACTATGCTGGTCAACTATGATCGATAAAGGTAAAAAAAAAATGTATTTACTTCAAAGGCACAAATGACATAAAAGCATGGTAAAAAAATGTTTTCAGTTGCCTTTCACAGCTTCTAATTTTGCAATTTAAGTCAGTCAATAGCATAAATCTCAAGACATCGGTAGCAACTTTAAATAACCCTAGTTTATAATTAAATTACCTTGTGGTTTGCTGTACAAGCTTAGCTGACTCACACATCACAACTTCTTGTTGCTAAAAAGATAGATTGAAGCATAAAATGTTTACCAGTAATGCATAAGAAAAGAAAAGAAAAGATAATTTAAGAATTACTTTACTTATCCTTTTTGGATAGATTAAAATTGACATGCTCATTTACAGTAAAAATAGATAATATATATATACAAAATAGTTGAATATAGAATATAATGATAATATGTAGAACGAGGGTGTTGTGATTGTAAACTTTTAGATTTCAAATGTGCCAATGTAATTACATTACGATAGTAAGATAGATCATTATCACATTTCAAAATAAAAAAATCAATCTGTGATTTTATCTATGTTGTAATTGGCACGTTTAAATTTAGAAAATTATTAAATACACTTTTCAAGATTATCTTTAGTTTTGTAAGTAGCAGAGTATCAAACTTAAAAAAATTTCTTTTTTCAATCCTAATATTGTTCCTGGTATAAAATATTTACAGTGCAACAAAAAGATGGATTAACAATGCTATGCTGTTATTTCTTCCAAATATCAAATAAAATAGAAAAAGTCATACATAAGAAGAAACTCAGAGGTGACTTTCTATGATTTTTTTTACTTATTTGCCAACAAACAAACCCCTCCCCCCCAAAAAAAAACAAAACAACAAACAATAACATCAACACTTACCTCTTGAATATAGCTGGGTACATCTGTTACATGAGTATTACAAAGCTGTATAAGCTTCCTTATGTTGCAAGTAATCTCAACAGTTTGGTTGTTCAACAGTTTCCACTTGCTGGCATCAAAATATCTGAGATAAAAATAATTGGTGCAAAAGGTTTATGCCATCATTATTTTTTAAAATAATTTTCAGATCAATACATATAAAAGATGTATTCATACTTTTTGCATTATTTCCATCTCTTTCACGGCTACTATTTATATACGGATCAGAATTTAATTTTCATGGGGAAAAGATCATGTCTGTAAGTCCGACTTTTTCTCTTTGGTCGGATATCAGGTCTGAAAAGTCTTGATCGTCAAAAATGCCGGAATTCTGACATTAATTTTGTCGGAAAATTTACAGGTCTGTTTTGTTGACAAATACATTTCTGGTGAGCTATCTTTTCTATGGTTTATATAACAGCTGCTTCTTTTGCATCTGTGTATTGCTTCTTCATTTATTTTTAATACATCAAAACAAGCAAAACAGATGCCTTACTTGAACAGAGTATTGAATCCTTCTGTGATCTTATTGGCCTCTAGTTTGACTCTCTCAGCTGCATCTGGGAGAAGGAAACAAAATGAAGTACATTATTAAAGATTCTTTGAACCTTTCAATGGAAAATATGTCCCTCTTTTTTTTCTCCTTACCTTTTCTTCCTAAGCTAATCTAAAGATATACAACTAAAAACAAGCTTGGTATCCAATTTCATTATATTGACATCCCATAAGTTCAGTTTCCTGTTCTTTTCATTTTTTCCCCACTATGAAATTCATCTTAGAGCCCTGCTCACCCAAGGGTTTAATTTGTTTAGTATTTGATTTCAAAATTACTAACATTATCTAATAAGAAGATGATTTTAAAAAATTAGCGATCGATATACATCTTTATATCAGGCAAAATAATTTGGACTATATAGAGGGTTTAAATGTTTAGCATTCACTAGATCTGAGTTTTATGCTAGGGCTTACCTCTGTACATCTGAACTTGTGTAGTGGTAGTGTCTTGGGCAGGGCTAGGGCACAGTGGTTTCCCCTGCAGGATACTCATACACTCGAGGTCGGTCATCCACCTGAGGTCTGCCATCCAGGCTCCAACACAAGGGAAATCAGACAGTTCCTCCTCACTGGGCAAACAAAAAGTGAAATTCAGCCAATCTTCTTGTTTTCAATATTAAAATGAAGAAATATATATATATACAACATTTATAAGACAGTAAATAGGTAGAAAATGTATGGCTTATAAGAGGTGTTCCAGAACATATAAGTTTTAATTATTTTATGAGTAAAATTGTACCTATCGAAAACGGATTTTTTTTTTTAAATAAATCTCAGAAACACAGAAATTCAGGATAAACTTATAAATCCAAACATGTCAAAAGATAAAAAATGGTGATTCTTTAAAACACAATGGTGACAAAGTGTTTGGCATGCAGCAGACACTACCTCATTCCTTTTCCAGAGCCTGGCATTTTTGCTGATTTAGAAGGAAGATTTGGTGACGCCTTTTTAAATAGGCTTTTCATCTTGCTGGTCTATCCATTTAATCAGGACTCTTTTTAATCAATGTGTCTTGGAATGCCTCATGCTTCTCCCTTTATATGGATACAATTTGAAAGAGAAAAATGTTGCAAAAAATATGTCATATCCATCCAAGAAGCAGTTATAAAAACATGAAATTAGTTAATCTACAATAAAAAGATGGTGAAAGTATTTGGTCAGGAAGTATAATATTCCCATTAAGTTGGAAAAACAGGTAGAAAAATTAATTTGAGTGGATATTGTTGGATTTCTGAAAGTTTTATAAACTTTAAAGACCTGTGTGCTTCATCATTTTTAAAACAGCCCAAACTGGGTAAACAAATTGAATAGCTTCGTCAGGATTTTCTTATGGCGACCATCTAGGTATCCAGTATAAGTTATTTTAATAATATTCGAATAGAGGAAGCGACGATAAGGCCTAAAATAACTTGCATTTGTTTTTGTATGTTTGTTTTGTTTCTTTTATGTTGTATTTTATTTAAAATAATAAGTACACTAAAGTAGCTCATTGAAATTTTCCCTCTAAAGTAATAGTTTTATCAGGTCTAAATAGAGCAACAGCACTTATTAGGTCGGCAATAATAATGATAAATAATAATTGTGACACTGTCCGGCTGCATAGCCACTACCTAATATGTTTCAATTTATATTTTTAAAAAATTAGCAAATGCCCACTTACGTCGCCCACCTCTATGATTTATATACCAAGATGGTGACGATGGGAAACTTTTGACGAAGCTATTCAGTATGTTTACTCCCACCTTTGTTTCACGTCCGTCAACGGACTTCTAGAAACAACCTGCAGCCTTTATTTGATTGGGAAACGAGCTGCACCCATTCAGACTGAGTGAGCGTAAAGGTTTGTTTTTAAATAAAGTTGTTTTGTTCAGAACAACGAAAAAAAGAAATAAATGGAGACAGTGGCACTCAGTGGGGGAATTTCAACTTAATTTCACCAAAAGTCCATGGCCACCTACAACTGTTAGTTACCTTGGAGTTCGACACATTCAGTATGAATGTATATTGGTAGAGTATACACTTTGTATTTAGACTAGTCACTAGGTTTGTTTCAGCTACATTTTCGCAGCATAAATAGACCTTTAGAAATTAGTAGGCCCTAATGATAGACTAGATCTAATCTAGAATCTAAATTCTAGTATATATCTAGATTATCTAGATTCTAAATGTGAATCGATCTGATCGATACACTTAAAGATCTGGATTTTCCAGAATTGTCTTATTCTAAAACTTAGTTTGACACTATGAATAATGGCTTGTCTAATAATCTAGATCTAGAGGCCAGTAGGTAATCTCGGCAGTAGGCCTTTAGCTTAGGTTTTCTTGATTCCTTCATTTATTTCCATTCCTAATGATTACATGTCAATTGTCGATTGTCGATTACTTTGTACTAAATCTAAGCCTGTCAAAGAGATTATCCACATTATGATTGTCTCCGTTGTCTTCCTGTTACTTTGATTCCACCGCACAAGAAGTATTATGAGTTTCAATTTGTGATTAAAAAAATACTGTAAGTTTAATAACAATTCAGTGTATAGGTGTGTGTTACGTTTGTTTCATTAATCAATGAAATAATTTAAAAAAAATAAACAAAAGACGCTTAGATGCGTGTGTTAAAAAGCAAAACTATAATTTAACGAAGAGGTAAACATTAATCAGTACAAAGTACACATTTTTTAAAAAAGAAATGTAAAATTTGGATACTCTTATTAGCCTTACTTAACGAAACACGAAAGTCCGAAAGTGAAACCGAAAACCCGCATGTTGATCTAGCTATGCATTACAAAAATATCTCTAAATAAATTATGACTAGCTCTAGAATCTAGTTCTCTAATCTACACCTAGGTTTTTAAAACCAGATATGAGTCTTGATCTACTGCTATCTAGATCTAGATCCAACTTAGTTTATCTAATTCAGATGAGGTCACAGCCAAATTGACAGTTGAGGAGAGTTTAGCCTACTAGACTCTAGATCTAGATCTAAATTCTGGATTTAGAGTATATCTAAATTACATTTATATATTTAGACTCTACTGTGTGAAGAATTCAGGACTAGATTAGGCCTTTTCCAGCATACCCCTTTGTCAATATATTTTACGCCTGTACACCCTTTTATTCGGCGTTGTTTTTTTTTTTAAGCCTTCATAGCCCTCACAGAAAATGCAACGAATTGTGTAAGTAGGCCTATCTATAGATTAGGTCATACTCATACGTTATAAATTAGATCTGGATATATAGATCTAGTAGCCTGGTCTAATCTATCTTTATTTGCTGGATGAATAATTTCTGTCATTTTCAATGATCAGCCGGTCCATCATTATCTAGATCTTACAAACCTTTTGTGCTTATATAAATAGCCAATATATTCTCTAGGCTAGATTCTTTATTTTTACGTATAAAATGACTTGTATCAAATCACCAATTAATAGCACTTCATGATTTTAGTTTAAACTAACTTTTTACATGATCCTCAATTCCATCAACTAGATCTATAGCCTAGTTGTTTTTGAATGCAGTCGAACCTTCCCCTTCGACAACTGAGTACTAGTTAAAAAGTACAATGTCACCCTATCATGTTTAAAATATTTTTTCTTTTTGTTGTGTACATTTTATTTTTAAAGCAAACCAAAGACTCAAAGAGGCCGAAGAGCCCTCGACAAGAAGGACCCAAAGATCTTTGAAAACTCCAAGAATGCATTGATGTTCAAAGGTGGTAATACAAGCCAGACAGTGACACAAGTTTTGAAAGACTGGGTAATTTAGTCACAAATATTTTAAATATAATACAGTGTGTACAGGTGTAATAAAACTTTCAAAAGGAAATTATTTTTAATAAAACCAAATAGTCTTTAAAATAAGTTTACAGTTTCTTTAATTGTTTAAACCAGGAAAAACAATAATTTTCAAAGTCATGTTTACGTTCTCTAATTACAAGTTTATTTCAAGTTTACCAGCTAATATTGAATTACATTTCTGAGCTGAATTAAATCTTAAATTTTCAATCTTTAACTTTGGTATGCTTAGAGATAGATAAACATGCAATAATAATTTTGTTATAGAAAAATCATTTTAGGTCTCATGTTTTCATTTATAATGAAAGAGGACAGTATATTACCTTTTTTTTTCTTTCATCTTTTTTTCAGCACACTTTGAAAAAGCCAAATGCTACTTTGTTCAGCAAGTAAGTATCATTCAGTCAGCTTTTGTTACAGAGGAATCTGATTAAGATTTGTAAATTTCTTAGGGACAGCTTAAAGATTATTTATATCCCAAGTTTATATTAAACTCAATTGATACATCTCTGGAAGTATTAATAAGGCCACATCTCTTCTGAAACAGGATTTATCTGTTAGTGGATACCAATGTAAATACATTTGTCTAATTTGCAAATATTTTCCACCTAGTAAACATTTGTAATTAAATTGAATTATGTAGAACAGGTTTGTTATTTTGACTCACCTCATAAGCTCAGGAATGATAATCAAAATAAAAATTAATGTTTATACAGTTTTCCAAAGTAATTGAAAACAACATATATTACAATGATAAGCACATAATTATGTGTTGTCCTGTTAATATTATTAAAAATGAGTTACCTATTTAGGAAAGAGGGGAATTAATAAAAAAGGATTGCTCTTTTTTTTATTTTTGTGGGGGTAATTAAATAGTTAAACTAAATCAAAATTATCAGAACAAAACATTGATAGATCAAGTTGTGTGTTGTAACAACAAAAAAACTATGTTAAAGTAAAAACCTTAAAATTCAATGTGATAAATCTTCAACAATGTGTATAAAAGTATGTTTTTTAAAAGGGTATGTAAGTTTGTGAAAGGGGGCGATAAAAAAAAAATCAAATTAACAACCATAGTTTACACTCCTGCCAGTCTAGGACTATCTACAATAATTTTAAAAGGATATTATTATGACCCAGAAACGAATCAAATCGGTGCTTGTTAAAAAATTTCATAGATTCTCCAACATTTTCACTGTCGAAGCAAAGGTGTCTTTTGTGTTGGGTAAATCTTCCAGGTGGGACAAATGTTGGCCTGATTAGACAACTAGTTACAAATCCGAACAAACATGTTATATTTTCGGTGCATGTGGTTGTTGATAGTATTCATTTTGTCTCATAGGTGTTGATTCGAGTATTACAAAAATCTGCAGACTTTGCAGCGATTAAGTTTTCCTGTTACGAGCGGAACTTTAACCATTGAGATTACCAATCCACTATACCAAAATAGGTTTCTATACTCTCTTGCAATCTGTTCCTAATTATACTGAAGTCCTTCCTTGTTCAGGATAAAAGTATGTAGAAATAAGACTTATAAATTCTATATCTCCAGTGGTTCCTGTTTTCTCATGATTCATTGTAGTCTTAAATCTAAATCTTACTGTGTCCACCATATTTGCAACTAAATTCAGTGTGTGTATCACGTTTAACTTGTTGCTGAAGTAACCTATGCAACAATATTGCCTGTAGCTTTATTTACATTCACTTGGGACTTAGAGTAGTTCTTGTCATTTGCATGATTATGAAAAATAAGTGATGACTATTATCTCTTTTTGTAATCAATGAGGTGCAGCAAGTGAATGATCTCTTTACCTTGAAATGTGTTCATTTTCAAATAACACCCCTTTAAGTATTTTTGAAATTAACTTAGGATTTATTTATCAGTCTCTTTCAAATATGACGAAATTTTACTATCCCGCCCAGGAAAAATGCGACCAAGCCCTTTGAAGATCAATCTTCAGTGGTGAGCATAAAACTTATCTTATTTTTTGTACATTAAGGTTTTCATTTAACATAGTGGCATGGTATGATATAATCAAAAGAAAAGTTTCTTAAATGTTCTTTAAAAATTTCTTTTCATGACAACTCTTGAAAAAAACACAGGGAATACTAGTACAGTAGTGCGTAACTATAGCTGCACCCGCTACAGCCCGACATTTTAAGAATCCCTGTTTTTTGTACTATATAAAGCCTAGTTCTGCTTAGGTTTAGCGGGACAAGGAAATGGTGAACTAATTCAACTTGCAGGAGAGGGGAGTGAGCTTTGGTTCCAAACTGTCAACCCGTAGTGCATTGTGATGCGCCAGTCAGAGGCATAAACACTGTCCGTGTTCCTGCTGTCTTTTGCCCTTGCTTAGGTCTAGACAAAGGACGCGAAAGTGTAGTTTGATTCTGTGTGTAGTAATAATACAGTGGGGGAGGGGGTGTTCAAGAGGCATGCAGTCAACAATGTGACAATGGGATTGGTCAATTTACTGACAAGTGGCATCAGACTGACAAGAAAGAGAGAGTCAGACAGAAGGACAGAGAGATTACAGGTGTCTCTGTTAGGCCTTGATGGTCTCTTACCCTACTGAGTAATTATACACAAAGAAAACAAGTTATAGAGTAACATAAAACAAGAAAGCCAATGAACCAAATGCAGAAGGCTCATGGGACACACTAATTTTAGTGTTTAAAAGGGGAGGTAATAATGTTAAAGTATTGGGGGGTTTTTCAGTGATTATAGCGGGAGGTTGCTTGCAGCAGGATTTTTCTTCTGGAACCAAAAGTCCCGGGGTAGTTGTGTTTTACTGTACATATAGTTTAATTTAGCATGTAGCTTACAGTGTGAATATATCTAAGTCAAGGCATTTACAGGCCTTGTACCAACCTTTTTTTTATTATTTACAAACCACAATATAAATTGGCAAGTATAAATGGGCAATTCTTTATTTTAGTGGGGGGTTCTTTGTTTTGTTTTTTTCTTTACTCCCATATGACTTTTTAAATTCTCATTTTCACAGGAATTTTTTGCTTCAAAATCAGACAGTTCTCTTTTCATGTTCGGGAGCCATTCCAAGAAAAGGCCTCATAATATTGTTATAGGCAAGTAAAATTAGTTTTACATCATGTTGTTGAGAGCAACTTGTTTTTTTACATTGTTGTTGATTTTGCAATTACTAAATACTAATTACAAGTCAACCAACACATATAAAGTGACCTTTTTTCATAAATTCAACATGACACTAGGGTCTCAGTTTAAAATTCTTTTTCTTTGTTACAGTAACTATCACTGGATAAAGCCAACGTTTTTTTACCAATCCCAAATGGTCGACTTTAAGTAGAATTTTACTGTATTTTCTGAATGTTATATTGTATTGTGTCACCATTATGTGATTATTCTTCTTTTGTACACGTGATAATGGAAATTGTTAAGCGCATTGAGCATGATTGTTCATGGGAATGCGCTATATAAATACAATATATTATTATTATTATTATTATTATTATTATTATTATTATTATTATTATTATTATTATTTAAGTAAACTTCAAATTTTGCATGGGTTAACTCCTATGGTATTATGATTTGCAGGTCGCCTCTTTGATGGTCAGGTGTTGGACATGGTAGAGTTTGGTGTCACAAACTTCACATCTCTGCAAGACTTCAAGGTAATTTGTATAATGTATTATATCTTCACACTCCTTTAAAGGGTCATGCCTTTAGACCCATATATCCTGAGCATAGTCATTTGTTGCCTGCAAATTGAAGTTGGTTGAAGGATTAAAAAACGTAGATATACTGCACCTGCCGATGTGTCGCATTCATAGATTTAGGAGTAAATGCTCGTCATACGCTAATAACAAGGCATTGGCCTCATTTGACACAGATGAATGCCACACTTCAATCCTGCTGTTCTCTATCAATTGACTTTGTGCTGAATACAGTAGAAAAGACCATCCGTCATCACTCTGTTTTATCTATATTTAAGGAGCTCATTCTTTTTGTCTCTGCATGTTGATTTCAACCTAGACATACCCCCCAGGGAGACTGAGCTGTACATTTAGAGGTTTTGACACCACACCGGAGTGTTTTGCTTAATACACTTCAAAATTCATACTGTTGGTTCTAAGTAAAGTAATATAAATATGTTAGTAAACCAAACAAGTTCATTACTCATAAAATTATACCAAGAAATGTATACCCCTGCTGAGGCTGAAATGCATGAGTATGTGTTACAGATTGGATATTGATCCTAACTCTGTGATTAATAAAGTGAAATATGATTTGGAGGTATTCAGAAATTTGGTGTTGCTTTTTTTTTTTTAATTGTTAAAAATAATTTAAGTAGGATGTGTTTTATTTATTGTTGCCTTTTATTTATTTATTCTTTCAATCAATGTCTTTCCCATTCACAGACACTCAAATCTGCCACTGGTATCAAACCTTGCTTGGCAGTGTCTGGTGATTTCTTTGAAGAGAGTGATGATAACAGAAGAATCAAAAACTTGTTGATAGGTAATTGTAGGCCTGTGTTGTGATTTTCACAAATATTTTACCCCACTTTTAGGTATAGGTAACAAGTTATGTTTTATGTACCATTTTAAGATCAATCATTATTTGTCTCTTTTAGTTGTTTTTTTGTTTTGTTTTAATCAGTCTATTAGTTGAATAATGAATGAGATGAAGATTTTAGTTCATGTTATCTAATTGTTCTTTATTTTGAATTCTTTTTTTGCTTAGGTCAATTAAACCATTAATTATGCTGATAGGAAGAAAAGTTTGAACTAGCAAACAGATACAGTCGAAATGTTTGTGTTTTTTTAAAACTATGTAAGCACTTTAATGAGGTAAGATACAGTGCTAGTGGCCCTTTATTAAAAAAAACTCACTTTCATGTCTATGTAGATTACAAATTTTTTATTCAATCTATATTATATTTTAGATTTCTTCCGTGGGCCCACAGTTGAGAAGATTTCCTTATCAGGTTTGGAGCATGTTATCAGCATCACTGGCGCAAATGGGAAGATATATCTCAGAAGTTACAGGTACTGATAGCTTTAATACAGTGAGACTCATCACATAAGAAATAAAGAAATGACAAAGATAGATTGATACATTGTCGATTTTATAAATAATTGAGCCAGCGTATGATCGAGACAGTTCATTGTTATCTTTCCATTGCTATGTAAACTATTAACTAGGCACTCAATGGTTGATTATGTGTAAAGTTCTTTCTTATTTAAGACTAACTGTTCAAATTTCCCCCCTACTCACCCAGTTTTAAATTTGCTGTTAAAAAATAATTATACATTCCATCTTTTGAAGAGATCTAAAGCATTCCGCATTTTAAACCCAAATTTTCTGTTGTATAGAAAGAAACGTGAAGGTAAATAAAGGTGATTCAATTTATAACTTTTTTTATCACTGTTTGAGCTGCTGAAAATATTTTTGTTATCATAAAAATTAAACATGTGCTAAAGCGTATGTTAAACATCACTGATTTTTTGCAAAACTGACTTACAAATTGTTTCACACCCTCCTCCTGTTTCCAAAATTATACACATGGAAAAGAATCTAACAAAACATTTTTTTTTTTCAACGATCAGGTCATCTAAACATAAAACTAACATTAATCATATGACACATTTTATCCCTTCGCATTCTTCAAGAATCCTAATGAAGAAGTCGGGATCCAAAGTCCCTCGAGTAGAGCTAGAAGCGATGGGCCCTGCAGCTGATCTGGTCCTGAGGAGAACGCGTTTAGCCTCAGATGATTTGTTCAAGAGAGCGCTCAAGAAACCAGTTACAGCTAAGGTTTGTACCAAGTATCCCTGGTTGAAAACCCTCGGTTAAAAATTTGATAGTATCAAATAGACATATGTATAATGCGTAAGAACATTATTAATTAATTATACCAAAATTCAACAACCATGGAATTAAGTGAGTGAAAAAAAACGTTGGATATGAAAACCAAGATTTTATTCTGAGATTCTGGCAATTCTAT
Source organism: Elysia chlorotica (assembly GCA_003991915.1). Classification (NCBI taxonomy): domain Eukaryota; kingdom Metazoa; phylum Mollusca; class Gastropoda; family Plakobranchidae; genus Elysia; species Elysia chlorotica. Next base: position 57,753 of record RQTK01000511.1, read on the forward strand.
TTTTATTATAAACTTCATATGTCGTTAATAGTTACTGGATCTTCTTTACTGACATGGAACAAATAACTATAGTTAATCTTTAAGTACAAATTTTGAATTTTATGAACACAATATTACACATTTCAGGAAAGTCTGCTGTACTGTTTATGTCATAAGGCCAAAATTGATGTGATTATTGGGACTTAAAAAGATTTAAAGTATTGAGAAGCTCATAAAACCAAGAATGTCTGTCAAATATATCAGTAATGATGGGCACTGAAAAAAATACTTTAAAAACAAATATTTTTTTAACATTCATTTTTTTCCTTCTTAACTTCAACAGCCCAAGAAGAAGAAGAATATTTCTCGTGATGACTTGGGTAACAAACTGGGACGCATTCATATGAACACACAAGCGTTTGACAAATTGCAAGTTCGCAAGGTGAAGGGACTGAAGAGGAAAAAAGCAGAGAAAGAAGTCAATGGGACAGATGATGAAGCAAAGAAACAAAAGAAAGAAGAATCAACAGATGCGTGAATAAACTATACCATATATTCACCCTGTCTTCCAGTGTTTGATTGAGAGAATAGAAGTGTGTAACATGGCTGGCTGATTAATGTGAAGTATGAATCAGAAAGGTGCCTTATGAATCTCATGTCCCTGCAAAAAAGTTTATAGCATTTTTCTTTGATGTTAATTTTCCGCAAGTTGTCAGAGTTTCAGTGAAAAGATATTTATATGGTTTGATATAATTACACTCAAAGAAGTTGTAGTAAAAATATGTTGGCTCAGTTGGTATTACTAATATTAAATGATCTTTGTTATGGAGCACAATAACTATTTTTTCTTTGCTTTTCATCACTTAGTTGAATAAAGTTCATTAACAGTTTTTGCTTTATTTAACTTAGTATTAAAAGCAAAGAAAAAATAGTTCTTGTGCTACTTAACAAAGATGTTGGTTTTTTTTTCGAAGCTACAAACTTACATTTTACCTACGGTAACTAAAGTGAGTAATTTTATGTCATGATGGTCATCATTTTCATTTTACTCTATTCACCCACCCTTCCATCATTCTTTCCTTTCCCCTTATCTCTCTCTCTTACTCTGTCCTCCTTTTTCTCTCACCACTCAATCTTCCCTTTGTCTCTCTCACGGCTTCATTCATTCTTCTTTTGCCCTTTTTTCTTTCTTTTTTCTTTTAACAAAGGCTCAATCTTTGAAAGAAATAACATCTTTAAAGTTCTGTAGTAATTTTTTTAATTACCTGATTTTCTTGAAACTAAAATTTGACTATGTATAATATTAAAGTTGTAAGATAATGCATGGATAGAACTAGAATTGAAACCCAAGTGGAAATAAATTGTTTATTACATAGGTTTACTTCAGTGACAATAAAATATTTTTGTTTTTACAAAATAAGGATGGATAACGCGTTCTAGGCACTGCTGTCAATCTTCTTGAGGTTCAAGCCGGCAAATATTAAAGTTGTAAGATAATGCATGGATAGAACTAGAATTAAAAAGTGGAAATAAATTGTTTATTACATAGGTCTACTTCACTCAGTGACAATATAATATTTGTGTTCGTACAAAATAAGGAAGGATAACGCATTCTAGGTATTGCTGTCAATCCTCTTGATAATCAAGCTGGCAAAATATCATCAAGTTCTGACATTAAGATGTATTCCCTTATTTTATCAGGTAATCCTAATTTAGAGAGATCTGAATAAAGTCTGATATCCAAATGGTGCCGAAACCATAACCGACACAGGTGTCTCAAGGATGGTAAATCATTTGCATGAGCCAACCAGTTATGAATCTGAAAAAAAAAAATACAAAGAGAAAACTGTTAGTGTCATTGTTAATGTAACATTTTTGGTGTGTCCAACACAGGATTTAAAGTGATGGCAGTTGAAATATGTCGATAAACTACACAAAAGCCACAATCATTTGTTTATGAACTGAACACACAACGAAATGCCCATCCAAATAAAATACAACTATGACTTTCTTAATGAGACTTAACGCTCACCTCTGCCCTTCTCATAGTCCAAAGACAGAGCTTCCTTTCTATTCATGAATAAAAAAAATCATACTTGAAAAAAAAAACAGCCTTTACAGAACATAACAACTCGAAATAACACCTGCATATACCCCACCCTGTTTTGTGTGTGGCAGCACATAAAATTGTCAAATCTCAATCTTGGGGCTCGTCTACAATATAGCCTATATAGTGCTGACATTGGACGTTAAATCAACCCAGCAGATATCATTTATATGGCACTGGACAGAAGGGCAAAAGCTTGGATGCTGTGGTATCAATAACAAAAACTCACAAGTCGGGAGAACTGTGTTTACATTCACATATTACAAAATAATACAATACCTTATTTCCCACATCGTTATTATTACCTGGTAACAAAGATGCTAAATTTGCTTTTTTTTAAATAAAGTAATATATGTTTGTAATAGTAGAAAGATAATTCAATGTGACCTTCGTTTACTATTTATTCACTTTCACTAGTGTTCTAAATGATAAACTGCATTACATGTTATTCTAAATTTGTCTTTCCCAATAAAGTACTATACTGTTACTGTAGTCTTAATCTCTAAGTCTAATCCACATTCACCTTCCATCCACTTAATACACTTCACTAACAGTGAAGGTTACAAGTACATTGTATTAGTTTTGTGCCCAAGAAAATAAAAGGTGCCGTTTGCTTACCATTTCATCTGCAAAGAGATCTTTGATGTGCTGCCTTGATACTGCCTGTCGCAGATGTTGGCTATCATAGCCACTAAGGATGAACAGCTTAAGGACAGTGGTCAAGCACTGACTAGCCGCCAGGTAGACTGGGCAATCTTCCTCACGGAGGTTAGCTGGACACTGGGTCAAAGGGGATGATGGGAATGTAAAAAAAAAAAAAAATGATGTTAGTTTCGTTGCATGTTCAGACACTATTTTTACTTTTTGAATTACAGGAGTCTTGAGTGTGTTTGTTACACATTACAACTTAAATGAATCTTTCGTCCATGCATGTGGTTGCCTCCTCCAAAAACAATTTTTTTTTTACATTCTTAAATTCCTTTTTTTTTTTTAAAGGGATTCGAATTGGCTTAAATGGTAGAGTGTTGGTCTCCAGATTTGGAGGTCTGCGGTTTGAAACCCACGATCGGCCAAAAATTTCTTTGTCCGATTTCATTTTCTGTAAGTGGTTGAGTAAGTTTCAGCATAATGTGACAGGACTGAGACAGGAGTCCATGTCTCCCCGCAACATTGCGTGTATGGTAGCACATATAATTGTCAAACGTTGGTCTTGGGTCTCGTCCACAATATAGTCTGTAAAGTGCTGACGTTGGACGATAAGCAACCAACTAAACTTAGCTCCTTTTTTTACAACAAAAATATATGAATATGTTGCATTTAGGATTTATTCTTGTATGCACAGAATAAACTCTATGACAGGAGCATAAACTATATACTCACACCTGCGTTATGGAAACCTATACATGTAACAATATAAACATTGGTTTAGATCAGAAACAGAAATACATGTATAACATGCTGTACCAGAAAGTTTTTATTTTAATGATGTATCTCAAGGACAAAATTATTATAATCCAAACGTGTCAAAAATATCAGATTTTCTTTACTGAGATGTAATGAGAGTAAACATGTTTATGAAAAAAAAAGACATGGCGCCATGATGGCACCAATTTTATAAGCAACATAATAGAGTCTATAATGATACACACAGGAAATGGCATGCATCATAATTTTCTTGTTAGTTCCTTTGATGTTCAGACATTATTTTTACATTTTATATAAGATGCGTCTTATTTGCGTGTGTGTTTGTTCTTGTTAATATCCGACAGCAGCACTATAGAGACTATTGTTGTGGGCGGACGCAAAGACTAATGTCTGACAATTTTATAATGCTGCCACACAGTATCAATGCGGGAAAATTATGAATCCTGTCTCAACCAGTTACCATATGCTGACCCAACTATGTAGTAACAACTAACACATTTTTTTAACAATTGGGGGTTTTGAACTAAGGACCTCCCAACCGGGAGACCAACGCTCTATCACCTGCGCCGGTTCGCACCCCTCATTAGGAGTCACTACATTTTAAAATATAGACCAGGCATATTGGCAATAGTCAAAAACTGTACAATACAATGTATACATCTAATACATTACAATAAATTGATTATTTTTCTACCTGATAAGTATCCACCCTGCCATTAGCCTTCAGTAAAGCTGCAACAACACTATACCGCCCTCTCCACACAGCATACAATAGAGGGGTGCGTCCCTGGGCATCCAGTAAATTGATGTCTGCACCAACCATGATCAGGCGATGAACGCTCCTAGTTATTTGCATGCCACAAAAACAAAACAAAATTTTTCAAAATTTAATGCTCGCGTTATATAATATTATATACATGTATTAAGAATAGTTAATGGCCATATAGATCTTTAAGGTCCAAAGCATAATTAATGGTAAAGTACTATGATTCTCCTAAGTTCTAAGCATAATTAATGACTCTATCTATACATGTAGTCTTCAAAGTTCATCCTCTCTCTCTGTTTTCACCATGGTACATAGCTTCTTGGTTTTCACATGCTTGTTTCACTCTCATATTTTTGGCCTGCCACGTAATTGAGTTTGGATACCTTAGATTGGAAGTACGTCTCAGTATCTTACAGCTAGTCGTAAGCCTTGTTATTTGCATATCTTAAGACGAATTATAAGTTTACCACAACGTTGCAATTACGACCCCCTGTGTCCATAAAAGACATTATGTACAAAATAAATTAAATTTTATGCCCGCATTTTTTTTTTTTTTTTTTTTTTTTGGTTACCACTTAATTGAGTTTGGATCCCTTATATTGGAAGTACAGCGTTGCGGTACCTAACAACTAGCCGTGGGCCACCTAAGCCTTGTTTTTTGCATATCTTAAAAATGATAGTAAGTTTACTAAAACGGTGTTATTACGATCCCTTTTGTCTATAAAAACCATAAATGTACAAAATTACATTATTATGGGCTAAATACGGCGCACACCGCTCTCCCTCCCCATCGTTCGATTCTCTCTGCTACAGTAACTTGTGTTCTGCAACATACTAGTTAAGTTAGTAATCCACTGCTTTTCTTTAAACTCTTTTTTTCACTCTAAGATATTGTGCCCGGGCCTGTAGATCTCCTATTCCTGTTACCTTGTAATCACCTTCAAATCACTAGTGCAATCTTTAGGTAGCCATTTTCTTATCGTTGTTCCCTGAATTGTTGAGTATATATCATGAGTGCTACCGCATTCTCTAAGTATAACAGTAAACATTTCTTCTTCTAATTCACAATAATGTCACAACCAGACTGCGTATTCT
>RQTK01000511.1:63181-82952 GCA_003991915.1 Elysia chlorotica
CCAGCCAACCAACTACTCCCCCCCCCCCCCCCCAAGCCAATGGTATCTTCTTTTACATTCTTCTTTCTACCTTATCTTTTCTTTGCTACATTACCACCAAATCCCCGTACAGGTATTTACTTTGCATGGCCCTTTTGTGCGAGTATATGAAGAGGTGTCTTCTTCGCGCCAGAGTTTGGAATGTTTACATCGATGCCTGGTACTTCACACAATACGCTGACCACTCTGTCTAAACCCTCAGTGGAGGCCATTAGCAATGGGGTGCAGCCATCGTTATCCCGAATGTTCACAGCTGCTCCTTAAAACATTTCAACAATTTAGGTCTTTTCATCGAATAATCGTCACTTAAGGTTTTTATAGGACAATTTCTGAAATGTGCACTTTAGCAAACACGCAATAAATCCAATTTCATTGTAAGTTAAGTAAAGAAAATATTAACAAAAAAAATCTCACCATGGCTCTCAGGAAGTATAATAATTATACGACGATCGGGTCCAAAACTAACGTATTGACAATCTTAAGTGCTTTCACACATAGTGTCCGGATACCACGATTCCTTTATCAGCCCGTTACATTATACAGAAACTGACCCAACCAGTAGTTATAAATGAATCAAATGCTATAATTTATATACATTTGCCTATCCAGACCCCCTAGTTTAAAATAGTCTCTCTGTCATTATCAAAATGGGTATGATTATTTAAGAGCAATGTGGGCTAGTATCAAAATTAATGTCTTTCATTTTGTCAAGTGAGATATCTTCGGGAATAAAGACCCAGCATAGGAAAATGTAACACCTGAATATAGTTGGTGGAACAATATGGTTATGGATAAAAACTGAGAATCAACCGTTCACAAAGTAAGTATCTGACCAATATTGTGCATGACTATTTACGTGTAAATAATAACTATTCTAAAACATTGGCGTGTATCTTTGATAAAAACATTGCGACCTGTAGATAGTATTTTGTATTTAAAACGTAAAAAGTTAAGTTTATGCCCTGCTAGACTGAAAGTATACTAGATTAAAACTGAAAGAGTCAAAATGGATGCCCACCAGCCTGAATGTACAATGTTATTAGATTTCAAAGAGGCAAAACTGATACCCTTCCAGCCTGAATGTATCATATTCATCTATTAAAAATTGAAAGAGACAAAAGAGATGATCTACCAGTACCACCCAAAATGTATTAATTAAAATGTATCATAATGAGGCAACCAGACTAAATCAGGCACAAGTCGAAAAATTGATTTTTGAAGTTATTTATAGTGTGTTAAAAGCATCAAATGTACATAAGATGTTGACAGAATTTAACTCTACCATTTACAAAACCAAAGATGATTATTTTTATTTGAATATGAAAAGGGCCAATATAGAGTGTTTTTCTTATGTTTAGAGGGCTCTAGCTCATAATTTATATCAGCGACTTGTGCCCGATTCACCCTTGGCCTGCAAGCTCAAATGTACCATATATTTAGAATATATCATAATAAATTGAAATGTGAGGTAGGCAAAATGGATGCCCTACCAGCCTGAATCAACTTGTCCACCGCTACGGCTGTATGGCAGCCATAGTGAAGAGCTGTCTTGCCCTGGGCGTCCTGTGCATTGACGTCACATCCGTGCTCCAGAAGAAGGCCAATGGCGATGTACTGTTTCCACCTGACGGACAGTATGAGGGCTGTGCTTCCTGTGGAGTCCTTGACGTCTGTGTTACAGTTGAAGTTCAAAAGTGTCTAGAAGAAATAAACATTGCACTTTTTCGTATACCGGCTCAACAATTCAACATATATGCATGTATATGCAGATGAAGAATATGTCGCAATCTTCCAATAATAAGCTGCGTGATCTACCAATCTACCACCTTATTCTCTCTAAGACTAGCAGGCAGAGGTCTGCTATGGTGTCACTGTCACCCTTGATGTACTCTCTATTACTGCACTCAAATCGTTTCCTTCTTAAGAAATTGGACTGTCAAAGTGACCCGCTAGATAGAAATTAAAAAAAAATTGAAGGGTTGTTTGTGCTTCTGCGAAACTCCATATCCTGTGGTAAGTACGATCTCAAAAGAGTAGTTTACACAATGACGCACCTCTAAGCATTCTTCTAAACCATGTCGGGCAGCAATATGCAGTGGCGTACTGTTGCCTTCGCCAGTTGCGTTAACATCTGCCCCAGCGCTGCAAAGCAGTTGTACTATTTCTGGATGGTTGTTCTTCACTGCTAGATACAGCGACGAGTTTCCACTGTTATCGGTGGTGTCTACGTTGATTCCCTCTACTGGTGAAAAAACAGATCAAACAAAAACAATAACAACATAGTAGTAATCCTTACATGTATGTATAAATATATTCTTTCAGGTGCGTGTAATATTTCTTGAGTTTTGAGTTTATTGCTTGGCGTCCAACGTCAGCATCACCTACACAATGACGCACCTCTAAGCATTCTTCTAAACCATGTCGGGCAGCAATATGCAGTGGGGTACTGTTGCCCTCGCCAGTTGCATTAACATCTGCCCCAGCGCCACAGAACAGACGAACTATTTCTGGATGGTTGTTCTTCACTGCTAGATACAGTGAAGAGTTTCCACTGTTGTCGGTGGTGTCTACGTTGATGCCCTCGACTGGTGGAAAAACAGATCAAACAAAAACAACAACATATTAGTAATCTTTACATGTATGTATAAATATATTCTTTCAGGTGCGAGTAATATTTCTTGAGTTTTGAGTTGTTGTTTTTTTTGCTTAGCGTCCAACGTCAGGATAATTGTGAGCGGACCCCATGACTAGCGTCTAACATTTTGTGTGCTACCATACAGAAATAATGCGGGGATACCAAGATTTCTGTTTCAGCTATCACATTCAAATAATTCGCCGATTTATAGAAAATAATTTACATGCATGGGAGTATACAATCATGTAATAGGTCGATGGAGGAAGAGGACGAGGACACAAAGAAGAGAAAGGAGAAGAAAGATGGAGTGCCCCATGACACTAAAAAGTTTGATTTAGGTAAGTTAGAATTGGAATTTGTAATAATAATATATAGCATGGACCCGTTGAGGAATTCTTGAGCCTTGTCTATTTATTAAAACAGGGTTGATAAAGACATAACAATGGACTTCACACGTAAACAGAACTGATATCGTATGTGGACAGCACGGACATTTCAGACGTTAGTTTTGGGACAAGTCGCCTTATAGGAGAAAGCTTCTCTCCTACAAAAATCAAAAGCAGAACACAACTTCGCCCGGTCTATTCGCTGGACACGTTTAGACCAAAACCAACGGATAGAAATAAGACCTAGGAAAGAGCATGAAACAAACAGGCTTTTCTCTTGTTACTGCACCTTGAACAGCAGTGGGCAGAGGGAAGTGGAGAGCCCTGTTAGCCCTTTCCTCATGCACTTGTTTGTGGGGATCCAGATCGTAGTTTCAGCCGTTCACATTATACATGTTCATTTACTGACACCGATCCAACCAGTGGGGGACGGAACCGGACAAATTAACTGTTAACCAATTGTGGGTTCCGAATCAGAGACCACCCGAATGGGAGACAGACGCTCTACCACTTGCGCCAGTTCGACTCCCAGCCCTTTTAACAATGGTCTAATGCACTAGTATTCTAAAAAGCCCGGAGAAAGTTGATAACGAGTGCCCTGAAACGTAGGTCTTCTGTGTCCTCCTAATTCAAAGATATAAAAATATTATAATAAATGATACCTCCTAAGAGATGTCGAAGACAAGCCGAATTCCCGACTCTAGAGGCGCAGAGCAGGGCACTGTGAATGTCATCCAGGTCTTGGACTTGGGGCGTGTCTTTAGTCTTAAGCGCTTCCAAAAACTGACGGACCGACTCTGGTTCATTCTTAAGAACGGATGATAGGAGTCTGGAACACACAATGAGATTCATAGAAGTTAAATTTAAATATGAAAGAAAAGGAAACAAAAAACATAACCAAAAAGTCATGAAAAAAGACATAAGGTGTTTCACCATGAAGCGAAACAACCGTAGTTTAAAAAAGGAATGCTAATTGTACTATATGTCGGCCTACAATTAGGAACATGCAGATAAAAAAATAAAAAGGTGGTGAGATAAAAATTTTCCAGAAACTTCAAAAGTGTTTCCATATTTGTCTCAAAATTCTCTGAAAATGCAAGAAAACTGAGTATTAGTAGGTACAAGAAAAATAGTTACAGTAGTCTACATGTATAATATATTTTACAATGGAATTTTCAGTACCGCACGTGTATATTTCGCCGGAATTTGCAGTAGTTCACGTGTATATTTTACAGGAATGTACAGCGGCCAGGAAACAAAAAACATAACCAAAAAGTCATGAAAAAAGACATAAGGTGTTTCACCATGAAGCGAAACAACCGTAGTTTAAAAAAGGAATGCTAATTTGTACTACATGTCGGCCTACAATTAGGAACATGTAAATACAAAAATAGAAAGGTGGTGAGATAAAAATTTTCCAGAAACTTCAAAAGTGTTTCCATATTTGTCTCAACATTCTCTGAAAATGCAAGAAAACTGAGTATTAGTAGGTACAACAAAATTAGTTACAGCAGTCTACATGTATATTTTACAATGGAATTTTCAGTACCGCACGTGTATATTTCGCCGGAATTTGCAGTAGTTCACGTGTATATTTTACAGGAATGTACAGCAGCCTACATTTATATTTACAGGAATTTGCAGTAGCGCACGTGTATATTTTACAGGAATTTACAACAGCTTCATGAATATTTTACAATGGAATTTACAATGACCCACAGTCCACGTGTAAATTTTACAGGAATTTACAGGAGCTTACATACATATTTTACAATGCAATTTACAGTTAAAGCGCACTTGTATATTTTATAGGAATTCTACCCGTGATCTTTGTAATGTTGCTGGTTGGCTACATTTTTATAGGGTAAACGTAGAGTAAACGTCCTTGTCAAAATGTTAGATGGGTCCCTACAACACACAAGCTTGATACATTATCTAAATGGGAAAATATGACCATGCAATGTCAGTAGGGTCATGGTCACTCCTAAACTGTAACTACTTCAAAGCACTCTTAAATAATGTGCAGTGACATATTTATTCAATTATTGATACATATTATTACTATATTGTTTTTTGTTGGTGCAAAATCATCGGTTATGACACACTTCTTTTTTTCGTTTTTTAAACTAAATTATATAGCGATCTCTGTGATTCACCATATTTATAATTTAAAAACAATATTTAGTATTATACCACAAGAAAAACAAGAAGACCCCCCCCCCGAAAAAAAAGCAAAAAACAACAAAACAAAACACCAACGGCTTACCTGTTCATAGCAAAATCTTATCAGGAACTTTAAACAATGAAACGTAGGTTTATATTCCTTGACCTAAGAATCTTACTATAAATGCGATCGATGAAAAAACCAATGTATGCCTACCATATTCCATATTAAGCATCTTACAGAGTCTTGCTATAAACATTCACAATAAAGACTTAGCATGAAGATAGGCCTACGTGAGTTAATTAGTGATAAAAAACGTGTCGATTAATTTTTTGGCGTTGTGGATAAAAAAATACAACATTTACCAAGGTTACATTATTTCGTTACGGATCAGAAGAGATGAGAACTGTTTTCTTTTATTAATGATGATTATTCAACCAGCAAAGAAATCGTATCATTCTTCATATTTTTAATGTAAAATAAGGTTATACGTTTAATACATTTAATCAGTCACTCCTGCAGCTATGCATATAAACGTGTTCAATTCTCGGCAAACTGTAAACAAACATGCAAGTTGCTAAACACTACACACTACACACTGAAACTCGTGTGTATTTTTTGCTTACTCCTCAACTCATGTGAGCAAGCTACCTGGCGGGGATGAGCACATTCATTCTAAAAATAGACCACGCAGCATCTTCCTACTGGTACCTGGTAACCTTCTAGTCCTGTTTCAAAGATAGATGTTAGGATATTAACTCTACTTCATGGAGTAGGTGCAATATGGTTCTTGTCAGAATCATATTCTGCATCTCTGGCTGACCCAATCTGGAAACCTGTTTCGCCACAGAATGCACTCCTAGACAATAATCTGAATGAATTGATTCTTTTCTCATTCCTCTTTATTGTATAATTGTCATTATCATCATGATGACAAATGCTATTGTTTTAACAACAGCAACAACAAGAACAACAACAACAACAACAACAACAACAACAAAAACAACAACAACAACAACAACAACAACAGCAGCAGCAAGTAGAATGGCAAAAAAGCAATGTTTTTTCACCAAAAGTTATGTTCTCCAAATAATTATGTCTCTTAATAGATTCATGCCAAAGACTATAGTGGACTAAAGTGGGGGGAACCCACTACTAATGCAAAGAGTATTTCCCCGTATTGTGTAAACTAACGTACGGCTGTTTTGGGGACTAGGCAATATTTTTTCTTCTCCTTGGATCATAACACTCAAAGATCTGACGTGAGAAATAAAACTATCAGTTATTGCCCAGAAAATGTTTCTATTATGGGGATTGTTTTTTTAATGCACGATTCATTTTTCATATTAAAAAAATACATTTACACTTATTACTAATTATGCAATCTTCTATTGAAAATAAAACATGGCGTCGTTCTTTCATAAAATACATAAAGTCACTGTTTAAGTTAATAAAACATAATGGCTAACCCATACACGATTAGTCCCCTTTAAGATTAAGATGTATTTCTCTAAGCATGATTACCTTATAGCTCTTGAAATAATAAGACTTTGTTGTTAACAAAGATTTGAGGAAAGAACATTAATTTATTTTGTCGGAAGAGTGTTCAAACATGATTCGTTGCAAACTACTGGGCTGAAATTACGAATATTGAATATTTTTAAGGTCGATGCTCTACACAGATAAATGTCTTTTGTAGTCTTCGCATCATTGCTTAACTTTAACTATTATTATCTTATTCCTTTACAAACAAAATTGAAATTAGGCAATTCGAATGACAAATCATCTAAACTTAGCTTCACCATTACTATCTTTCTACTAAAGCCGTGGCCTTGGTATTACATTCAGATATCTTAGTTAAAAGCAACAACCTTTAATACGATGTCAAAATTTAATGGTGTCACGACAAATTGGACCAAGTTCAGGTATAAGCGAAGTTGATAACTCTTAAAAGAAGAATATTAATCCAAATTGCACTTTTGGGAAATTCGACAGTGTCGGAAGGCGTGTAAAAATCGTGGCGTTGGGATTTCGCATATCATGAGCGGCTATTATTATTAAGGTGAGTTATTTGTAATTGCATGTTCAAATTGATGTGCGTCAAGACAACTTAACGGATCGTAAGTATAACTTCCCAAGCTTTCTTATTCGCATGTACTATTAAGACGAGTCGTAAGCTCACCACAACGTTGGTCAAGAGTGGCGGGTGATTCACCGAGCTAAACATCAAAGACACATAAAAAAACCTAGTAGCTTTCAGAAAAACAGTGCTTCGAATCCTGATAAAGAAATGATGCAAGGAATATAAGACTATATAAATGAACTATATTTTAGTATTAAGAAATACAATATATATATATATATATATCCCCCCCCCCTAAACATTTTAGTGTGGACTGGCGCAAGTTGTACAGCGTTGGTCTCCCAATCTGAAGGTCCCCGGTTCCAAATTCATGATCGGTCAACATTTATTATTTTGTCTGATTTCATCCCACTGTAAGCGGCGGAGCCATGCACTGTTTTAGTAAGGCAAAAAGTAATATTGACATACGGTAATCTTGAGACCCTTCCACAATAATAACTTTGCTGCTGACGTTGGGTGTCCAGAAAGCAACTCAACACCCCCTTCCCCCTCCCATAACACGTACTATAGTGAATGCCAAATTAAAGAATTAAATAAGACTTAAATAATGTTGAGCAGTTCTTCGTGGAAATCAAGTAGGCCTAGTTAGAAACGGATTAAAAACCTTTTAAAATCAAATGAAAAGATTTTCTTGAAAGGAAAAGCCAATATAAAGCCTCGCTCTTGCCAAAGCATTTCAATGTAACCGTGAGGAAACAATATGTTCAGAAATGAGGAACTATCTTATTGATTCCTTAATGTTGGCACTGCTGTTATAAAATTGTAATACCATGGATTGGGGAATTTAAAAACCTATTTAAAAAAAAACAAATTAGGTATTTTGAATTAGCTTCCAGACCAATGGCTCTAATACTAAAAGGAATGGGCCTTTGCCAGAAGTTATTCCACTTTGATGGAAGACACAAGCGCCACTATGTCATCTTGTCGTAGATCTAATTTTCCCATTTGTCATTTTTTAAAGACTAGAATAAGCTGCACCACAGGATATAGAGTTAACATTTTACTCTATAACCTGTGAGCTGCGCCGTTGAAAATTGCCCAGCCTCTTTCAATGGGAGCTAACTAGATGAGTTAACTTGGCGAGTTAACTTGAACTTAAAATTAACATTAAAGTTCGTCTTCTAAATACGTTCTGTAACTCTTGGTGAACTCGTGGTGAACTCCTGCGGATTGTTAATTGCACCATCTCAGTCACACATGTTGAAAGTACCGCATGATAATTCCCGATCGTAAGATGAACAGCATTGACACATTGTCAGGTGGTCATTTTATTATTATTATTATTATTATTATCTATGACCAGTATTAGCCAGCTGAAGTCCATTCCTCAATGTTTTTTACAACGATTAGTAGAGTCCAAGTGAATTGAATATTGAAGCGGACTTTACAACCAATTTGCCCCATCGGCATTTAAAGCTTAATTTAATGTGGGCTTTTGTAAATGCAAAAACTATTTTTTTTAGCTTTAGGAAAGATTTTTTACATATCAGCTACGTTATTTATCATACCAATGCAATGATGAATATTAATAGTTTCTTTTTTTTACACGGATGTATGTGCAAATAAACGAGAGCTTAAATGGCATACCTTAAGGGGCGGACTGGCTCAAGTGGTAAAGCGTTGCTCTCCAGATCAGGAGGTCTGCGGTTCAAATCCCACGATTGGTCAAAAATGCATATGCCCGATTTCATTCCCTCTAATTGGTTGGGTCAGTGCAAGTAGGATGTGATCGGTTGAGACAAGAGTTCAGGTCTCCCCACCCTGTCCCCTATGTGGCAGCATATAAAATTGACAGACGTCAGTCTTGGGATCTGACCAAAAAATAGCGTATATAGTTCTAATGGTGGAAGTTGAACCAACTTAACTCATATTATGATGGTTTTGAAAAGATGATGACAACGTTCGTGGTGATTACTAAAAGCAGCGAGAGGAGAAAATAAGTAAGTTCAGGGCCCAAACAGAAGAAAGGTGATTTTTAAAGGTTAATTAAATGTTAACTGACGATAAAAGTTATACGCCCTATGCAGAAGAGTTTGTTGATAAGACAGCGTCTGGTTCACATTTACGATAGCAGGTGTAAAAAGAAAAATGAGGATCTCTCTTTTGTTATAAGCCTTTGAATATGCTGTTTATGAGAAATAACTGTCGGCGAAATGATCTTAACAATCCTAGTTATCAGCAGTGTCAGTGGTGATTATTGACAGCAACGTGAGGAGAAAAGATGGACATTCAGGGCCACAAATAGAAAGATGGCGATCTTTAAAGATCAATTTAAAATAAACCAACAATAAAAGATATATGCCTTATGCGGATTATTTTGTTAATAAGACAGCGCCTGGTTCACATTAACGATCGCAGGTGTAAGAACAAACATGAGCATTTCTCTTTTGTTATAAGCATTTAAAGATGCTGCTTATGGGGGAAAACTGTCGTGGAAAATAATGATCTTAATAATCCTAGTTATCAGCAGTGTCTGACAATGACAATCATGGTTATCACATTGCAACGGGACACACCTCCAGTGCTCATTCAATATCGCTCCAGCTCTGAGATGCACTTAATAGGTTAGGCTGGTCACTTCATAATAATCTACAACAGTTCCTGACCTCGACACTGGACGTTTGGGGTCGTATGTACATCACTGTGGTATGCTTATGACATAACTCAAGATGCTTAAGAGATGAAATGTAAGGTAGGCGAAGTTGTGCTTACAACTCTTGGACATTAAATCCGTGACAGTGCTATGAAAGCAAGCATTAGAACGCCTGCCCTGTCATCATTCTGATAACAACCTATGCCTTCAATAAATTTGTTTCCAATTAATGATTTTATGCATGTCTGTTATTTGCATAATTATAGTATAAATAACGCTTTCTCTTGGAAAATGGTTGATTGAAGCTATCGGTGTATAGATTAGGCTACATTTTATTCTGTCGCAAAGGTAAGAGTGACTAGATACTCTCTCTATGTCTCTCTATCTATCTCTCTCTCTCCCTATCTATCTATCTATCTATCTATCTATCTATCTATCTATCTCTCTCTCTATCTCTCTCTCTCTCTCTCTCTCTCTCTCTCTCTCTCTCTCTCTCTCTCTCTCTCTCTCTCTCTCTTTCTCTCTCTCTCTCTCTCTCTCTCTCTGTCTGTCTGTCTCTCTCTCTTTCTTATCTCATGTATCTCTCTCTCTCTCTCTCTCTCTCTCTCTCTCTCTGTATCTCTCTATCTAACCTTCTAACGCTCTATACTCCAGTCTCACTCAGTAAAACCAATTTATACCTAGTATAATAGCCTTTTTCTTCAAAGGTACAAATACCTTAGAAGGTCATGTCAGAAATCTTTGTAAATTTATTATTCTCTTAAAGACAATCGCGATATTTTTTTAGAATCTTGAACTATTATTTAGAGAATTTATGATAAAGCTGTTGACACAAACACTGAGCCCTACTATCTTTTTCAGCGTCATATTCATTGGGTGTTACGTGACAATGAGATTAGATAAAAATCAATTGTATAACTGCTCAGTGGTTTTTTTTACACAGGGTTTATATCAGATTTGTATAATATTCAATTATGACTATGGAATACAGCGTTCTTGGGTTTTTTTTTTTTTAATCTATAATTGCATGTTAACTGATTTATTGGCATTGCTTCGATCGCGATGCATCAGATCCTTTTTTTTTTTAGTTCCACAAGTTGAGTATATAATAAAAAAAACTATAGGCATAAGTACACAATTATTAGTCGGTTAATAATAAGGAAACAGATTTAGATGCGTTTTATTTTTTCTTCACTTTATTTATAGAGTGTGTGTGTTCTCGTAGAGGAAAAAAAATTCAAGACAAGCACGGACACTGTGTAATTCTTGACATTACCTTTTTAATAGATTTAATAAAACGTCGGCTTTTGTCGTTATCAGGATTTAGTGACAACTGAATGGATTAAGTATTAAGTTTTATTTTGTATTTTTAATATTGACCCCCCCCCCCCCCCCCCACACACACACAATATCGTAAAGAACCACAAATCCATCTATTTAAAATGTTCATACACCTACTCTATAGCGTGCTTAACTTCAGTCTTGATTTATTGTGTCATACATAATCCACCTATTTGTCAGGTCTTATGATTCTTATAGGGTTAATAAGTTCAACAGTTTCGACTATTACTACTTTTAAAAAGTAAAAACTACAATATGTCCGAGGTTTAGGATTTTAACACCGTTGTACTTACTACCCAAGTGAAGTAAGTAGAACATTGTCGTAAGCTTACGAATGTCTAATATATAAGAATAAGAAGGCCTGCGACGAGTAGTAAGCTACCACGGCGTTGTACTTACGACCCCAAGCTATTTGGTGGATGTCAACAAGTCCTGGTTTTTAAATGTAGAGTTAATCACCTACTTTAGACAATTATCGACGCATTCACACACACACAAACACAAAAGATCCCAAAATGAAATGATTATGACATTGACTGATATCAATAAATAGGGGGAAAGTTACCAGAACGTTATAATTATATCAAAGGCATTACTTTATAATATCCCTTAGTATACAGGCACCACTAATGTAGAAGCAAAATAAAACTACGATTTTACGATTTTAATAGCAATTTGATCATAAATTGACCGCCACCATTATTAATTTTGTGCATAATAATTCTTTTTATGGGAATTGAGACTTGCGTATAGCCTACAGTTGCAATACTTTAACATTTTTTAACCTGTTGTATATATACTTATTTTAAACACACTTTTTAAACTATATTTTTATTTTATATGATGACTCACAGTTGGATGAATAAGTAAGGAAGGATAAGAAATAGAGGGATAAGAAATAGAAGGAAAAACGCCATGTTAGATGAGAGACCCTGAGATCGCCTATTACGGTGGACTGGGTATACCAAATAATCAATCACTTTAACATACTATTACATTTCAAAGGTTCGTTTACACTTGATCAAACATATCAATTGATTTTCCCCCCAAAGCTGATGCGAGATTTTCACACATCTAGTGGCATTTTGTCAAGATCCATTACATCATGTGTGGTGAAAAGTTAGAATGTTTTAAAACTGCAATGTGTCTAATTCTCATGCTATTTTTAATGGTGTTTTAGTTTAATTTGTGCAATGTTATTTTGCCGTTTGTGTTCTTAAAGCTTTTTTTTACCAATATATACTATTGTATTTGCCAGTTTGTTAAATTTTCCTGTAGATGTTTTGGAGACACCGTGAAAGTACCTTATAACAGAGGGATACCAGAGATAAACTCGTTATACAACTAAGCTCGACCTATGTAATTATATTATGTCATGTGATATAGAAAACAACTCTGTAAGAAATATAAAAGGTTCGCCTGATATGCATGTTTTAGTTCTAAACCGCTGAGGGGTAAAATCTGCAAGTTGTCTCTCGCCGCCCTCTCTCTTTGTTATCTTCTTAAACTACTAAGTAATTGAAAGCAAGTAAAGTAAAACACGATACAAATTTTTACCGAAAAACGTGCGCACGCACATTCTTAATACTTATTAAATTTAATTCAAAATCATGAATTTTATTATTTTTTTATTCAAATAGTTCACAGATTTCACTTCGCAAGAGGATGCATGGAATTCGGTGCTTCAAAGGCAGATTTTTAGTTCATTATAAGTGCATAACCCCAACCCATTGTGCCTTTAAAAATTAATATTTCGTGAAAATTTCAAGAGATATTGTGTTAATAGTCCAAAGACAACAGTTACTAAATCATAATATACAGTTTGATTTCGATTTGATACTTGAGCTCCAACTTTATATTTGACTGGTTTATGATATTAAGTTCTTAACGATAGTTCATACTCGTAAAAAAAAGTGAAATTTGAGTTGTGTACGCGAAAAGAATTTGATCAATGAGAGACTCGTAGTTTTGTTTTAATCTGACAGTGCAAGAAATCTGAAGTTGGTGTACAATGTGTTGGAAATAGAAAACTTAATTGATTTTGTGAATATCTTAAGTTTTATTACTTGTATCATAAATATGACTGTGAGTTGTTTTTTTATATAATTTTGAAATCATGAATGTGCACCTCCAGGCATTGCTAGTGTGCGATTCTTTACACCGTTTGGCAGATTTTTCGAATAACACCAAGAATTAATTAAATAAGTGGGTTTTTTATATTTCATATAAGAACTAATGTTTATCTTATAACTTCACTTCGCCATTAATAAATCCTTTTCCCGAAAATGCGATCATCCTTTTTTTCAGTCATTTTTCGACTGAATTCTACAGTACTGATAGATATATTAAAAAGAAGATCAAATTATAACTGATAACAAAACATTCATTGTAATCATTTGTAATGTGCTAACACATTTTTTACTTCATCATCCAGATTCAACTTACACAGCCATATATGTTGTGAAATGACTAAGATCTAGCCCATCACATAGGCCTAGCTCAAGCTTTTGAGCTCCGTCTTTAAGATTAAAGAGTGATTGTCCTAGACTCTGTTGACAACTCAAAATGACGGAATCAAATGATGCCCAACAGGAACAAACAGAAAAAGACCAAACGGACATAGAGTCTTCTGTGTGTAATTCTACTCACCATCAAAATGGTAATGGTGTTGTTTATTCGAACACTAACAAAGGAACAACTGACGACATACCAAAGTGTAGCTTGAGTGAGAAAGAATGTTGGGAGCTAGCTACAGAGTTTGCAAAAAGATTTTCCAAAGGATTTATTAGCGGTGTGGGCGTGTATACCGGAGTCAGAATCGTCACAGCGTTGCTGAAAAACCCATTCCGAAAAAGGTACAGTGGGATAATGTTCCTTAAAGACTTACTGTAATTGGTCATGCTAAGTTTACTGATTATATCTTTACAACCACCATTAACCACCACCACCACCACCACCACAACAACTACTACTACTACTACTACTACTACTACTACTACTACTACTACTACTACTACTACTACTACTACTACTACTACTACTACTACTACTACTACTACTACTACTACTACTACTACTACTACTACTACTACTACTACTACTACTACTTCTATTACTTCAACTTTTGCTGTTGCCCTTGTTGCTCTTTCTGCTGTTGACGTCGCTCTTCTTTGCGTAACTGAATTAATAAAAGGCACTAAAAATGTATTTTATTATTTTGGTTCATATATGACTATCTAGCGACCAACTCCCTGTTGTTGTTTTTTTTTCTAAATATAACTGTATCGATATCGGAAATAAAAGGAAATAAATTATAATTATTTTACAATAATAACCATATTATCTGTACAATCAAATGGATGATAATTCTTTTTCTGGACAAAGCAGAACAATTTAACTTTGTCAAAATACCAAATAAAAAAAACTTAATATCGGCATCGCTGCATTTGTTGTTTCTTTTTCGTTGTGCAGCCATAACAATCTTTAATATCGGCATCGCTGCATTTATTAATTTTTTTCCGTTGTGCAGCCATAACAATCTTTAATATCGGCATCGCTGCATTTGTTGTTTCTTTTCCGTTGTGCAGCCTACCTGTTATATGGCAAGACGTTATGTCACGTGACTGTGCCGCAGTGGCTGGGTTCCTGGGCCTCTACCCCAGTGTATACGACCTGTTGCTCAAACTTCTGGTTCGATACAGAGGTCGTAAGGTAATGTCCGTCATGACGCTTAGATTAGCGTCGGAAGCCGATGTTCTACCCCTGATAACTATCTAACATCAATAACCATACTATCTTTACCATTAAGTGGATCAAATTTCTTGTTCTGGACAAAGCAAATCAGTCAATTTCATGTTGTTAAATACAGTGTATCAAGAATTAATAAAAAAAAATAACTTTGATATCGGCACCGCTGCATTTGTTTCTTCCCGTTGTGCAGCCTACCTGTCATATGGCAAGACGTTATGTCACGTGACTGTGCCGCAGTGGCTGGGTTCCTGGGCCTTTATCCCAGTGTGTACCACCTGTTGCTCAAGCTTCTGGTTCGATACAGAGGTCGTAAGGTAATGTCCGTCATGACGCTTAGATTTCCTTGTTTATTTCTAGGTTTTGTTTGATTGAAAAAAAATGACGTTATATTTGTAAGTTTTTGTTTTAAGATTGTGTGTGAAATTTTCACCTTTTCTCTGCATTGATATATATAAATGCATTCTAGAAAAATTTCGCTGAAGTTCTAACATCTCATATTTAACCATTCTGTCTATGAGTGATAGAAAGGCAATCAAAGGTTTTATCAAACAGAAGCTTCTTTAAACCAAGCTGTAAAACTTATAGTAGATCGTTTTTATAGTTCTTCTTGTTTTTATATACTACAATGCAATGATGACTCCTTTAACTGTCTCCGTTTTTTAAACGTGTCAGATTATGTCAAAAACTTATAACTTATGTTAGATAAATGAACGTTGATACTGTCTTCATCATCAACAAAACGTTTTATCTAGTTATCATTCACTCACACTAATCCTCTCTACTGTTTTGTTACTCTGCCTATCCGCATTACCCTGATAACTCTTAGCTCAATAAAGTTATTGCTTTGTCAATCTTCCTAACTGACGTTGTTGTGGAGTTGAGTTGATTTAACTTTCAACATCAGCACCATATAGGCTATATTGTGGACGGGTCCCAAAACTGACGTCTGACAACTTTATGTGCTGCCACACACGAGACAGGGCGGCGATACCATGACTCCTGTCTCAGCCGATTACATCAAACTGACATCGATCCAACCAGTAAGGAGCGAAATCGGTAGGGCTTGAACCACGGACCTTTTGCGTCGGAAGCCGGTGTTCTACCCCAGGGTCACTACGCACCCCTCCTAATTGACTTACTAGGATCACTCTTACTCTTAGCTCCATGAATTACTGCTTTGTTAATCTTCCTACCTGCATTGGCAGGATGGCTGGAACTATGGTGTGGCTGGGGGTGTTGGAGGTCTCTCTGTGGCTCTGCTGGACTCATCCCGGAGACAGACGCTGGCTTTCTTCACTCTCTCCAGAGCTCTGGGGGCTGGAATCTCGACGCTCGTCACCAGAGGTGAGTAGGAACATTGTTTGTTTCTTTCAAATAGTCCAAAACGATCGCAGTGGTTAACAGTTTGAGAGGATGAAAGAAGGAGGGAGAGGGGAGGAAGATAGCAAGAGAGAGGAAGAGAAAGAGAGGAAAAGGAGAAGTAGGAGGAGGAGGAGGAGGAGGAGGAGGAGGACTTTGAATGACGTTAAGCATTAAGGGTCGGAAGAGATACCCAGCAAGAGTATAAGAAAAAGGACAAGAGAGAGAGGGAGAGAGAGAGAGAGAGAGAGAGAGAGAGAGAGAGATAGAAAGAGAGAGAGAGAGAGAGAGAGAGAGAGAAAGAGAGAGGGCGGGAGGAGGAATATAATTGTGAAGATCATTAATCCTTTATAGGGACATCTCTAAATAGTTGAAAGAGATATTGAGCGAGAGTGATAAAGTGTAAGAGATCGAAAATAGATAGATGAAGTTTATTTAATAAGTCTATTTAATTTATATAAAAATATACCGTTCCATAAACTAACATGGCATTATTTCATCCTGTAAACAATCCAATGTTATCACTGTCACGTATATTCCTTGTCAGGCTTCTTAAACAGAGAGAGCGAGGGAGAGAGAAAGAGAGAGAGAGAGAGAGAGAGAGAGAGAGAGAGGGAGAGAGAGAGAGAGAGAGAGAGAGAGAGTGGGAAGATGATTTTGAAGAACATTTCGCGTTTATAGGGACACTAATTTTTGAAAAGTCGACAGAGCTACTGAGCGAGAGTGATAGAGTGTAAGAGATAGAAAATAGATAGATGAAGATAGATGATTTAATTTTTATGAAAATATACCGCGTGTTCCATAAACTAACATGGCATAAGCGTTTCACCTGACGTTTCAAATAAAGGGAATTATTTTTAATATTTTTGCTCCAAAAATAATAATATAATTTCATCATAGAACAGTGACTATTTAACAATCCAATGTGATCACTGTCACGTTCTTGTTAGGCTTCTTAAACCACATCCCCTTCTTCGAGGTGGGCGTATTCAGCGCCTGTGTCAGCCTCATTGTTCACTGCACTGCGATGGCGCCTCAGTACCTCAACCGCGGCTACTACATGTCCATTATCAAGTGGTCACGTGACTACACGGACGAACGGTTGACCCGAGCCTTTAGGTGTGTATGACTTTCGTGTTTTTCTTTTTTCTTTTTTTTTTTTAACCTAGCGCCCAACGTCAGCACTATAATGAGCTATTGGACAGATCTCAAACCTAACGTCTGAGACCACCGAAATAGTGCGTGGATAACATGACTCTTGTTTGAGCCGGTCACATTATATTTAAACTGCCCCCACCAGGAGGAGACGTAATTGGATAAATACATTTCTGTCCTATTGTGGGCTTCAAACTAGAGACTTCACGATTGGGAAACCGATGTTTGGACAATTGCGCCATTTGTCCCCCACAGGTGTGCAAATCGTTTAGGACAAATTATATTTATTTGATAAAATTAAGATATCTCCTCGTAGCAAATGATTGTAAAATATTAAAGGAAAAAAAATCTATAAGTGGACGTAGTGTGATACTACCTTTACTTGTTTTTTTTTCTAATCTGAAGAATATTTTAAGACTTGTCCCGAAGTTTTTGTTCAAGTAACATGTACGCTTTACTAAATTTAAGGTTTATTAGGTTGTTAGAAAGTTTTCCGAAACACTCAGAGATGGGAACATAACCTCGGACCCCTTTGTCGTAAGCCCGGCATTCTACATATTGAGCTAGCTACCCTCCTCCCCAAAACACACACACACATCTTATTGTCACGTTGCCAGGTGAAGAATGTTTATTTAAAAGCATAAAAAACAGTTAAGTTCTTTTTTATTAACGTTTAACCTCTACAGCGAGACAATACTTCGGGCGGGTCCCAAGATTAATGTCTGAGAATTTTATATGCTGGCACACAGAGACAATGAAGGGATACCATGACAACTGTCTTAACTGGTCACATTATACTGACATCTATCAGGCCAGTAGGGGACGGAATTGGACAAATACATTTTTGACCAATCACGTGTTTCGAAATGGAGACCTCTGGATTAAGACACCAAAGCGTTACTACTTGCGCCACCTCAGAGAAGATTATAAGTACTGTTTTAGATATACCTGTTATTGAGACGCTTAGACGCTAGACTGGATATTTGATGTTTTTCTAGTTTTTGCTTTCGAAATGTAGTCAAACTGGATTTCGGACATAACAAATTCATCACGAAGTCAAGGTCGGTTAGTAACATCGGATAAACAATCCAAGTACAGTTAATAACATTCTCTGATAACTCTAAAGTCGGCTCTAGATAACAGGCACGCTGCTGAGTAATGGTAGATTAGAACGCTCTATCTTATCTTACATAGTGGCCATGGCAGTGCGATAATTGAATAAACTTCGAATAGCATTCCAATCGTCACTTGTACTTGTAATTTATTATTCGTCTTCTAAGAAAAACTAAGACATGATATTTAAAGGAAAATTTAATTGTGTGCCAGGTATATCACCAGTCTTACTCTGGGAAGTGGCAGAGCGGTAGAACGGTGACTTCTCAATCAAGAGACCCCTGGTTCCTCAAATATCTACACGACCATTTAAAAATAGGGAGTTAATTTGGGTTAAATTCATAAAATGAGCAAATCCAATTTTCGGGGCTACGCTAAAAAAATACTACTATTTTTATCTGTAAGGAGAAAAAAGATTCAGCGAATTTCACATAATTATACAACAAAAAAATATCGAAAAAAAAACAAACAAAAAAACGGCTAAGCATGCCTAACATTTCTGTCTATTTTAAAACGAGAATCTCGAAAGCAGATATAAATAAAATTGAATTGAATTGATTTGAATAAAAAATGTCAAAACAAAAATAAATATATATCCATAAGCAATGTTGGACAGGCTCCAGATGCAGAGGGCATTACATAAATACAATCACATAGAAAAAAAAACAATTGACTTTAAATAATGAAAACAGCAAAAACCAAAGTGTACTTTATACTAACATACCATTAATTAATAATGACATCTATTGACTTCAAATGCCCAATTCAAGTATTAAAACTATAACTATACTGTAGAACGTCTTGTCTAATTGTACTAGTGTATTTTATTGAATCTCGTGTCGTTGTGCTTAGAGAACCAGGTCCCCGCTTCCTGACATGCGCTGAGATAGGCCTGCATGAAGGATCTTGCACTAAACACCGGGTAACAGACTTGCTACAGAGTCTCTCGGGGTTCGCCAAACTCTACCTACCCATCCACCTCATCCCGGTTCTGATATTCAAGAGAGGACTGCTCTTAAAAAGGTTTGAGTGTTGTTGGTTTGTTGTTTTGTTTTTTATTTTGTATAAAAAATGTAATAGTTATAATAATGAT
>RQTK01000511.1:90346-109568 GCA_003991915.1 Elysia chlorotica
TAATAATAATAATAATAATAATAATAATAATAATAATAATAATAATAATAATGATATAATGATACATGTAATGATAATAATAAATGAGAGTTAAAAGGGCAGATTCCCTTTTAAATGTAAATTAAGGACTAATTGTCAGAAAGAATTGAAAAAAAAATCCGTAAAGCGTTTGAAACTATCGTAGGCTACTTTTGATGAAAGCTACATGTATCTAATTTCGGACTTTTTTTTAAGACTATTTCAATACAACGTAAACAATGTATCACATATAAAGTTGAAAGGCTTGAAAAAATGAAATTTAGTAAACCGTACCATGCTTATTATTAATTTGGTTCATATAATGGAAATGTAATCGGGTAGATCTATGGCTGCAAATTTTAAAGGCAGTGGTCGGAACACTGGCTCATGGAGTCAATCCCTTTGTTCGCAACGTGAAGCCTGGTTTAACTAAATCTATTCACTGATCAGGTATCATAATATAGGCGGTGAAAACCTTTATTTCACAATGAACGGAGTAGAGTGTGATTGTTTCGCGGGAGAATAAAATAAAGATCGCTGAGTATTCACGTTGTCATTGCTAATTTCGCCGTCTAGTTATGGATTTACATCCATGCTCTTGAATCTTGACATTAATTTTTGTTTCAATTTCTGAATATCGATTTTGCATGTCTAACACGCGTTTGTTTTACATGGATTTTGCTCTGTGCTGCTTTGTATCGTGTATGTTCAGCGCGTCATTAATTTTAAGCGGAAGATAAAAGTATCTCATATCGCAAGTTGTGTGTTTGCATGTCTTGATCACCACCTTAAAAATATCAAACACCTGGCTTGTTGCTGTTAATGTAATGGTTTATACACAGTGTTTTGTTAAGATGACTTTGCCGACACTATTAGCAGTAAGACAAACGTCATTACGCAAAATGTGAACCAATATTGATTTAACGAAAGTGTTGTTTACAGTTATCTTGCCTAGCTCTGCTATATTAGGTTGTCAGCTTTTTTACTGGAAAAATAATAGTTTAAGACAGAAGTATCAAAAGGAGCATAATTTTCTTGTGTGTGAGGCACGGACTGCTTCTTGCTGTTTCGGTTTCCAGGAGAGAGTGAAAATTTATGACATTGACAAAAACAAATGTTGCATTATTTCATTTGCTATTATTGTCTGGGTGGAAAGAAATAAAAAAAATAACCTCATAGGACTTAAATGAAACGCTTAGCAGTTACACAAATTAAGACGGGTGAAAAAATATGAAATAGACATAGCAGGCGCCCACTAGATCTAAAACTTTAACAAAACGAAAAGAAAACTGTATCAAACGAGAATATATATCTCCTTTTTGTTGACGCAAGTAACAATGTTTTAAATCTCTCTTCTTTTTTTCTAAATATGTCTGTGGTTTCATTTGAAAATTTGGTGTGTTAAAAGAATGATTAATTTTTAAGGAGTGTATATATTTTTTTTTTTTTGCAGCATACAATTCTTTCCTTTAAATCTCAATATCGGCTAACACAAATTGTGCTAATCTCTGTGTTTATTTATAAACTATGAGGCCTGACTTCTCTACAAACAATACTTTGTTTTTTTAAACAATATCCCATTATTTTTTTTAATTCACCAGACCATGGATATAAAACGTGTCGATAAAAGCGCATTACGAATCACATGCCTCGAAAGAGACTGAAAGACTTTAAGGAAACTATCCGACAATAAACCTCCGGGACTGTCTCTCCTAGCACTAAGATGGCATTACCATTTGAGACAATAGTAGCAGAGGCATTAGTAGGAGAGACAAAGATCAACCACGAGGAATCAAAAGATTTCTCTGGCTTCCCTGACCAACACGATGGCGCAAAATTCAGGACAGAAGAATCCTTATGGAACCAGCTACTGTCCCATTTCAGTGATGAAGAACTTTGGGAACTATTCACAGATTTTGTTAAAACATTCTCCAAAGGTTTCTTACGTGGCGCGGCAGTGTATAGCAGTATAAAAACCGTGACAACGCTTTCCAGGCACTCGATCAGAAAAAGGTCAGATTTTCCTTTTGCCGTTTTATGTGTGGAATCTATCTCAGGGTCGTAAGTACAACGTCATAAGTCCTCTTAATCGCATAATTAAGACGAGTTGTAACCTTACTGCGACGTTGTACCTAGGCACATAGTCAGTTAAAAAAACAAAAAAAACACTCCTCATGTATAAGAACCAGAAACTTATCATTAAAAAAAAACTTGTATTATACTTTCTTATCAATATTATTTAGAATGATTACACATGTTTATACAGAAACATAAAAAGGCCCCGCTATTGTTAAAACCAGCAGACAACAAAAAATTATATTATAATTGGAGTCTTTAACTACGGTACTGCTACTACTTCTACTAATAATAAAATAATATAAAGAAAAGTTTTTACATAATGTCTGATAAACATTGTGTTGCAATCTTTCATGTACCCTAACCTTCCTTTATTTTACCTATGTATATTAATGTTAGAACATCAAAAGGGGATATTGTTAATAAACCTGATTGGAACAATCGTCTTCTGTCCGCCTCTTTCGTCTTTGTATTTAAAATGTAAGCCTTATAAAGTTTTATATAAAATTATATAGATATATATTTTTTAATTTGTCATGTTTTGTTGTTGTTGAATTAATAATTTTTATTGTCTTGGACTCCTTAGCATCCCACTCATCCTGAGCAGTATCGCGTCACGTGACTGCGCGTCAGTGGCCGGGTTCCTGGGCCTGTACCCGAGTGTGTACCATCTCCTGGTGAAGCTGCTCGTCAGATACCGGGGCTGCAAGGTAACCAGGAACTGTAACGTACATTATTTATATAAAGCAGGCTTAATGAGATATAACCATAGATGTATATAATTATCTATGGATATAACACTACTTAATGATCATAGAGGAGTGGGGCGTGGTAGCGGGAGGTTGTTGAGTTGAGTTGATTTAACGCCCAACATCAGCACAATATAGGCTATATTATGGACGGGCCCCAAAACTGACGTCTGACAATTTTATGTGCTGGAGGCGAGGGGTCTGTAGCCTATAATATGACCAGCCAAGTCCTGGGCATCCCACTCTGGGGTGCCGCACGCGATACAGCTACCTTTCTGACTTATGACTTAAAACAAATGTGTATTTATCTTGTTTCAAAACTAAGCATACCACCTTTCTCACCTGCCTGGGGGACGATTTGGCCCAAGTGGTGGAGTGTTGGTCTTCCAATCGAGAGGTCCCCGATTCGAACCCACAACTGGTCTTACTTCGCCCCTACTGGTTCGGTAGGTACCAGTATAATGTGATCTGCAGAAACAGGAGTCCATGTATCCCGCACCATCTCTGTCTAGCAGCACGTAAATTTAAAAGTTATTTTTGGGACCTGTCCAAAGTTAAGCAACCATCCTACTCAACTTATTTAACCAAGAACGGAAATGTACACGTATTTAGTTGGCATCGGCCTCCTTCAAATTAACAGTTAATTCATCGACAAAAGTTGACGGAAGCTACACATGCACTTGGATGATAAAGCAATATACTGCCGTACATTCTCTTTTTTATTGAGTACTAAAACAATAATTGTTGATTTACAAAAATGTCACAAATTTACTTTTTCTTAAATGAATGCACTACGTGTGGAATATCAGTACATCATTACATGTATCAAAATTTTTAACCGAGGACCGCATAAAACTAACAGCTATGATCCAAGATCATTAACTCAATTTCCACCTCAAACTGACTAATTAGTGCCTTCTGTAAGTGACATCTTAATTTAAACTACCTATTATGTTTTCAGGTAAAAGCAGTAGTGGTGGACAAAAAATAATCTGTTTAGATAGTCTAAACAGATGGGCAACCAATAAAGGCAGGAGCAGTTTAGACTTTTTAAAGTTGTGTGAACAAAGAGATGAACGGCATGCCGTAATCATCTGTGTCTGTTCTAGATCCGGTACTTGATGATGGTGCTGATGCTGATGCTGATGCTGATGCTTCTGATGATGATGAGGATGATGATGATGACGATGATGATGATGATGATGATGATGATGATGATGATGGTGATGGTGATGATGATGGTGATGATGATGATGATGATGATGATGATGATGAAATAATTTATATAAAGCAGGCTTAATGAGATATAACCATAGATGTATATAATTATCTATGGATATAACACTACTTAATGATCATAGAGGGGTGTGGCGTGGCAGCGGGAGTTGTTGAGTTGTTGAGTTGATTTAACGCCCAACATCAGCACAATATAGGCTATATTATGGACGGGCCCCAAGACTGACGTCTGACAGTTTTATGTGCTGGAGGGGTCTGTAGCCTATAATAATTATGACCAGCCAAGTCCTGAGGATCCCACTCTAGGGTGCCGCACGCGATAGAGCTACGTTGCTGACTTAGGACTTAAAACAAAAATAATGTGTATTTATCGAGGCCAAACCACCATTTTTAGGCTCAGGACTGGACATAACCGACTAAAACACCACATCCACAAGATATTTAAAGTCGGCGAAACAGATCTCTGCTTGAGTGGACAGGCAGCAGAAACAGCCCAACATGTGCTACAGGATTGCAGGTTGTACAGCAATGTTAGACAGTCCATCTGGAGGGAGAGAATAGACATGCACACGAAGCTATACGGGCCCCTTCCTGAGCTAGAGAAAACGGTAGCCTTCATTGCGCAGGCTGGGATCAAAATTTGAAGAGAGTGTTGGAGAACGAGAAGAAGAAGAAGAAGAAGAAGAAGAAGAAGATCTACATGTAGTTTCAAAATTAAGCATACCACCTTTCTCACCTGCCTGGGGGACGAATTGGCCCAAGTGGTGGAGTGTTGGTCTTCCAATCGAGAGGTCCCCGATTCGAACCCACAATTGGTCTTACTTCGCCCCTACTGGTTCGGTAGGTACCAGTATAATGTGATCGGCAGAAACAGGAGTCCATGTATCCCGCACCATCTCTGTCTAGCAGCACGTAAATTTAAAAGTTATTTTTGGGACCTGTCCAAAGTTAAGCAACCATCCTACTCAACTTATTTAACCAAGAACTGAAATGTACACGCATTTAGTTGGCAACGGCCTCCTTCAAATTAACAGTTAATTCATCGACAAAAGCTGACGCAAGCTACACATGCACTTGGATGATAAAGCAAAAAAACTGCCGTACATTCTCTTTTTTTATTGAGTACTAAAACAATAATATTGTTGATTCACAAAAATGTCACAAATTTACTTTTTCTTAAATGAATGCACTACGTGTGGAATATCAGTACATCATTACATGTATCAAAATTTTTAACCGAGGACCGCATAAAACTAACAGCTATGATCCAAGATCATTAACTCAATTTTCGCCTCAAACTGACTAATTAGTGCCTTCTGTAAGTGACATCCTAATTTAAACTACCTATTATGTTTTCAGGTAAAAGTAGTAGTGGTGGACAAAAAAATAATCTATTTAGATAGTCTAAACAGATGAGCAACCAATAAAGGCAGGAGCAGTTTAGACTTTTTAAAGTTGTGTGAACAAAGAGATGAACGGCATGCCGTAATCATCTGTGTCTGTTCTAGATCCGGTACTTGATGATGGTGCTGATGCTGATGCTGATGCTGATGCTGATGATGATGATGATGATGATGATGATGATGATGATGATGATGATGATGATGATGATGATGATGATGATGATGATGATGATGATGATGATGATGATGATGATGATGATGATGATGATGATGATGATGATGATGATGATGATGATGATGATGATGATGATGATGATTTTTTGAATCAGGATGGCTGGACCTTTGGTGTGGCTGGGGGTATCGGGGGTCTCTCGGTGGCTCTGCTGGACTCTTCTCGGAGACACACGCTGACCTTCTTTACACTGTCCAGATCCATGAAGGCTGTACTCTCAACGCTAGTTACCAGAGGTTTGTTTGTTTTGTAGCTCAAAGTCCAACGTCACCACTATATAGGCTTTGTTGTGGACGCACCCCAAGACTAACGTCTGACAACTTATATGAGCGACGCACAAGAAACAGTACGGGGAGACCTGATCTCCTGTCTCAGCTGATCACATTATACATGTACTGACACGTACTCAACCTGCAGGGGACGAAATCGTACAAAGTAATTTTTGACCCATGGTGGGTTTTTGATTTGGATACCAACGCCCTACCACTTGAACCAGTTCGCTCCCGTGGCCAACGTTGGCACCTGGAACTATTTTCTAGTAATACGATACTGTACATCACATAATGGAAAGTAAAAGATACGTTTGATGAAGGGATGTCGCATTTCAAAAACAAAGATTTAAGAGACAGAGAGAGAGAGAGAGAGAGAGAGAGAGAGAGAGAGAGAGAGAGAGAGAGAGAAAGAGAGAGAGAGAGAGAGAGAGAGAGAGAGAGAGAGAGAGAGAGACAGAGACAGAGAGACAGACAGACAGACAGACAGACAGACAGACAGACAGACAGACAGACAGACAGACAGACAGAGAGAGACAGAAAGACAGACAGACAGACAGACAGACAGACAGACAGACAGACAGACAAACAGACAGAGTCACGAGGAGGGGAGGAGTGTAAGGAAGTTAATGAAATGAAAGGGAGAAAGAGGGACAGAGATCGAGAGAGGAATGGTAGTTAGAGGTACATTCATGGAAGCATGCCCAAGTAGGCAAAAAGATGATGATGATGATGATGATTTTTTTTAATCAGGATGGCTGGACCTTTGGTGTGGCTGGGGGTATCGGGGGTCTCTCGGTGGCTCTGCTGGACTCTTCTCGGAGACAGACGCTGACCTTCTTTACACTGTCCAGATCCATGAAGGCTGTACTCTCAACGCTAGTTACCAGAGGTTTGTTTGTTTTGTAGCTCAAAGTCCAACGTCATCACTATATAGGCTTTGTTGTGGACGCAACCCAAGACTAACGTCTGACAACTTATATGAGCGACGCACAAGAAACAGTACGGGGAGACCTGATCTCCTGTCTCAGCTGATCACATTATACATGTACTGACACGTACTTAACCTGGAGGGGACGAAATCGTACAAAGTAATTTTTGACCCATGATGGGTTTTTGATTTGGAGACCAACGCCCTACCACTTGAACCAGTTCGCCCCCGTGGCTAACGTTGGCACCTGAAACTATTTTTAGTAATACGATACTGTACATCACATAATGGAAAATAAAAGATACGTTTGAAAAAGGGATGTCGCATTTCAAAAACAAAGATTTAAGAGAGAGAGAGAGAGAGAGAGAGAGAGAGAGAGAGAGAGAGAGAGAGAGAGAGAGAGAGAGAGAGAGAGAGAGAGAGAGAGAGACAGAGAGACAGAGACAGAGAGAGAGAGAGAGACAGAGAGAGACAGAAAGACAGACAGACAGACAGACAGACAGACAGACAGACAGACGGACAAACAGACAGAGTCACGAGGAGGGGAGGAGTGTAAGGAAGTTAATGAAATGAAAGGGAGAAAGAGGGACAGAGATCGAGAGAGGAATGGTAGTGAGAGGTACATGTATGGTAGCATGCCCAAGTAGGCAATTGTGGTCAGAATACTGTTAAGTCATTAGGCGAATAGATTCCTGTATAAAGGCTCCTTATTTATCCAAGACCCATGAACTAAAGTATGTTTAACGCTAAAGCGACCTTTTTATCCTGAAGTCCGACTTCTTATCTGACAACTGTCTGTTTCAGAAGGAAATGGAAACTAAAAAAAAAAAAAAAATTAAAAAAAAACATTATCTCGTCTGGATTTCCCCCTGTCATGATTGTTATTTGTTTGTTTTGTTTTTTTTTTCGTGTGTTTTATTCCCCAGGTACAACAGACATGGTAATAGTGAATTTTTTAAAGTTCACATAAAATAATACGTCTATTATGAGGAAAAAGTTTTATCAAACTGCGACTTTTTCTTGTTGAAATCTTCCATTGTTTTGGAACATTTGCTTAGCAAACCTGAAAAACAGACCTTTCTTTGAGGTGGGCGTGTCAGCGCCTTGTGTGAGTGGGATAAATTTTCCATTGTCTTTAATGCTTAACCTGGATACCTGAAAGACACCCCCCTTCCTTGAGGTGAACGCATTCAGTGCCTGTATTATTATCGTTAACTTTCTATTGATTTTTAAATACTTGTCCAGTATACTTGCGGAGATGGTCTCCAAATCGGAAGGTCCATGGCTCGGATCCCACGTCTGGTTAAAAATTTCTTTATCCGATTTCATCTCCTGTAAGTGGTTGAGTAAGTGTCAGTATAATGTGACCGGCTAAGACAGGAGTCCATGTCTCGTGTGTGGCAGCACATAAAATGGTCAGACGTGAGTCTTTGGGCCCGTTCACAGTAAGTGCTTACATTGTACATTAAATTGACTCATCTCAATTCAACTCTTGACCAGGATACTTTAGAGGCAGCACATAAAAATGTCAGACGTCAGTCTTTGGGCCCGTTCACAGTAAGTGCTTACATTGTACATTAAATTGACTCATCTCGAACTCAACTCTTGACCAGGATACCTTAGAGGCAGCACATAAAATGTCAGACGTCAGTCTTTGGGCCCGTTCACAGTAAGTGCCTACATTGTACATTAAATTGACTCATCTCGACTCAACTCTTGACCAGGATACCTTCAAGACATCCCCTTCTTTGATGTGGGCGTGTTCTGTGCCTGTGAAAGCATCATCGTCTACTGCACAGCGATGGCTCCACAGTACCTGGACCCGGGGTACTACAGAGCCCTCCTCAGGTGGACTCGGGATCTCACGGATGAAAAACTAACGCTTGCCTTCAGGTGACTAGCATAAAGACTTGTTTCTCTATTTTGTTTCGAAGAGAGATCCCTTTCTACCTGTCTGGCTGTCTGGCTGTCTGACTGGTTGTCTGGCTGGCTGCCTGGATGGCTGGCTGGCTCTCTCATTCTGTGTGTCTTTCTCTGTATCTCTGTTAGTATGTCTGTCTCTCTTTCTTCCATCTTGTTGTAAAGTCTCTTGGTGTACCATAGATAGGTGAATTTTTGGGGGGGGGGGGACGTAAGGGGTGGGGGGAGAGGTCATTTACGCCATCTATTAAAGATTTTTTTATGTTTATATTAATTTACTCACCCCTCCTTTTCCACCCTCGCCACACATGCTTTTAACATTACTCCTACATTACAAAGATCGATGTAAACAAGGGCATCTTTTGCAAATGAAAATAAACAATGAAAATTAGGGTTTCGAAAGTTTCAGCCCGTAACTTAATAATAAAAAGATCAATACCGTCGGCGTTTACATGAAATTCGTGATATACCATTTTAAAATAACACTGAAAAACATATTAAGGAAACATAAGGGTGTTTGTGAAATAGTTAATTTGAAATAACGAGTGCTCTAGTGCTATATACACCCAGTGCTATGTAGACCCAGCACGTGTGTACGGCAGATAGAATACGATAAGAAGTGTCTTACGAGAAACAGGAGCATGATTAAAATAATAATTATATCCTCAGAATCATAACGCAACAAGCTTAGTTTGTTGGCCATGTTAAGCGCAGAGATAGTTTAACCTTGATTGTCATCTATGGTTTTGTGTCTATATCAGTTAACTCACCCCTTCTTTTTCACCCGCGCCAAAAGTTTTTAAACATTACTCATGCATTGCAGAGATCGATGTAAGCAAGAGGGTCTTTGGCAGATGGAAATACAAAATGAAAATTAAAAGTGAGGAAAGTTTCAGCCCGTTACTGAATCAAAACCATAATGTGCTTTTTTTCGATTAAAGCCACCTATGGATTAGGGTCATCGGCTCATGAATTATAAATCAAAATTCGTTTGATGTCCCTTTTAAAATAATACTGAAAATATTATATCCTGCAATGAATCATGGGGTGAAATAGTTAGTGTGAGACAACGAGTGCTCTAGTGCTATCTTATGTCGTTCATACGAAGAAGACAAAAATTGTCTTAGGGTAAACACGAACATGATCAAATTCATCTCCTCCTCAGAATCAAAACACAGCAAGCAACGTTTGTTGGTCGTGTTATGCGCAGAGATAGTTTGGGGTTGGCTTGGGTTGGGGTTTGGTTTAACGTCCAACAGATGTGACCGGCTGAGACAGGAGTCATGGTATCCCCGCCCTGTTCTCGTGTGTGGCACAAATAAAATAGTCAGACGTCCGCCTCTCGTGTGTGGCAGCACATAAAAATAGTCAGACGTCAGTCTTGGGGCCCGTCCACAATATAGCCTATATAGTGCTGTATACTGACACCGACCCAACCAGCAGGGACACGTTATTAAAACTGCAAAGATAAACTTAAAAGAGCTAGAGGTAGACAGAGAGTAACAATATGGGATTGGGATGGTTTAGGAAGATGATTCGTGGAGACCAAGGAATAGATCTGATAGTGAAATGGAATGGAAGAGAGGTGTGGAGGCACATGATAACCAACACCAACTGACACGCTACTCCATGAGTTTTGTGTAAACTACCGTATTTGGTAAAAAGGAAGTATGACTCGTGTGCGAGCACACCACGGATGTTTGTTTGTTCTGTTACTTAACGTTCAACGTCAGCACTTTTAGGCTATATAGACCACAAACAACTGATAAAGTATTGATGCCTTCCAAATGAAGCACCCGTTCACATTAATATTATACTTGCCAGGACGTGTGGTTTTCTTACATTAGTCATACCTAATCACAAAACTGTTCACAGGATTCTACTATAACGTGCAGATTGAATGACTATTTTAGGGTTTCTCTGAAAATCATTTCTGGAGAAAAATAGCCTGAAATGGCACTATTGGTTGATTTATCGATGTCAAATGCCAACAATTAGTCTATATGGACTTACTGGAGAAAAATAGCCTGAAATGGCACTATTGGTTGATTTCTCAATGTCAAACGCCAACAATTAGTTTTTATGGACTTGTCTCAAGCCAATTGTACCAGCTGCCTCTGAGACAGCATGAGGATACCTGGACTCCTGCCAGTAACAGTATGCCGAAACCGGCTCAGCCAGAAGGGGGCGAAATTGAACAAAATAATTTTGCCCGCCCCTAACTCCTTAGTTTTCAAACTAGGGACCTCCCGATTGGGAAACCAACGCTCTACCACTAAACCCGGTTGCTCGCCCGATGCAAAACTGTGTAGGAAAGTTCAAAAATACGTTGTTTGTTGTTTGTTTTTTTGTGAGGCAAGGTTGGAAGCTCAGCATGTAATGTTTTCCCCGGGAAACGATAATAAAAAGTCTCACTATAAGCAACTCTATGCCATAAAAACGAATCTTTCCACACGGTTTTATCATTCCCAGAAAACCAGGTCCTCGTTACCTGAACTGCGCAGAGACGGGCTTGCATGAGGGATCATGTTTTCAGCATCGTGTAAAGGATCTTTTCCTAAGCCTCTACGGATTCGCCAAACTCTACCTTCCCATCCACCTTATGCCGATTCTGCTCTACAAGAGGGCCTTGTTTTGTAAAAGGTTTGATAAACACTTATCTATAATAATTAATATTTAAGAAATCGTCATCCTTACTACCATGATTATGATGATCATTGTCGTCATCGTCATCGTCATCGTCATCGTCATCATCATCATCATCATCATCTTATCATCATCATCATCATCATCATCCTCATCCTCATCCTCATCATCATCCTCATCATCGTCACTAGTACACTTAGAAAAAGAAGTGGTTGTTCATGAATAGGGTCTCTAAAGGATAACATTTGAACGCGTCAAGAGTTATATGAAAAATAATAATACCAAGAGCCGATTTCTGTAAAAGATAAAAAGTATACAAAAGCAACAGCTGAATTCCATATGCCAATGTGAATGCATTTTCCAGGTATAAACTAATTTAAATAGCATTCTTAAATTATGAGCCAATTACAATTTTTGTATGTCATAAGGGACCTACTCTGATTACAGATTATATAAACAAACACAAACACAATACAAATAATTGGTATGTTTTGCATTGATATTGGGGTCGTTTATGATCGTCTGAAGTTTGGAAATTGAAAAGAAAAAGCAAAATATCAAACTAAATATGAAAAACAATGCTCTTTTCTGCCCTTTAATTAATTTTTTAATTAATATTTTCAAGTCTCCCAAAGGTATCTTCAACAACAGGCGTCTATCTATCTAGGAAATCCTTTTTTCTGATGTTTAATTAGCCTGAATTCAGGAAATCAGAAAGAAAAATTTAACAGAGATTTCGTTGTTTCATGAGTATTGAGCGTCTTTTTTCTAGTTAAAAAATCTCTTCTGAATTGATGTCTTTTCAAGTTAGATTTTATAATTTATGCCTATGTATCACATTGTAAAAACAGACTATATATCACCAATGTGTCTAAAAAAGACAAAATTAACAGTCGTAAATAAAGAGACGGTATGATTATTTGTTGCTAAGTTTAAAAATGTTATGGTGTTTCTTTTTCCATGGGCTATTTTTTTTTAGATATAGGTCTACAAAACATACACGAATCGGAAGCTGAAGTTATGTAATACATAGTCAGAGCGGTCTATGGATAAAGGGGTATATGGGGTTTATTTGTCTGCACTATATAGGCGTTATTGTTGATGGGCTCCAAGATTGACGTCTGACAATTTTTAGTGCTGCTACATTCGAAACAGGGCGAGGAGACCTGGATTTCGAGGGGTTGTCAACACAATTCCAACTACATGTATTCTTTTATTTTATTCATCTGAAAGAACCAAATATTTTTGTTGACCTTTCTGTTGGAACAAAATTTATA
Source organism: Elysia chlorotica (assembly GCA_003991915.1). Taxonomy (NCBI): domain Eukaryota; kingdom Metazoa; phylum Mollusca; class Gastropoda; family Plakobranchidae; genus Elysia; species Elysia chlorotica. The sequence goes on from RQTK01000511.1 coordinate 103,104, forward strand.
ACAAAATCGTCTCTGCTCAACATCATTACCATTTTTGTTCAGCCAGAAATAGATTTTACTATACTCAAAGTTATAATTTTCTGTGGAGGTCAACCAGGGTGAATGAGGCACAAGTCAGAATATGAACTTTTTGAGTAAATAAGAATCCATAAGTAAGCATCAAATTTAAACACCTTTAATATTTTTTCTTTGAAAATAGGCAATAATCAGTGTATTTTTTTCTGTTTTAAGGGCCTCCGCTCAAAATGTAGGCCTACATCATATCAGCGACTTGCGCTTGATTCAGTCAGGTTGGCTCGGATTTATACACTACTCCACCTCAACATTTTTTTTTCGGTACAGACCGACATTTGTACTCTACTACACTTCAACATTTATTTATGTACAGACCGACAATTGTACTCTACTACTACACTTTAACATTTATTTCTGTACAGACCGACATTTGTACTCTACTACACTTCAACATTTATTTCTGCACAGACCGACATTTGTACTCTACTACACTTCAACATTTATTTCTGTACAGACCGACATTTGTACTCTACTACACTTCAAATTTATTTCTGCACAGACCGACATTTGTACTCTACTACACTTCAACATTTATTTCTGTACAGACCGACATTTGTACTCTACTACACTTCAACATTTATTTCTGTACAGACCGACATTTGTACTCTACTACACTTCAACATTTTTTTCTGCACAGACCGACATTTGTACTTCAACATTTATTTCTGCACAGACCGACATTTGTACTCTACTACACTTCAACATTTATTTCTGTACAGACCGACATTTGTACTCTACTACACTTCAACATTTATTTCTGTACAGACCGACATTTGTACTCTACTACACTTCAACATTTATTTCTGTACAGACCGACATTTGTACTCGGCGCCTATTGGAGCAGTGGGCGGTTTGGCCATTCTCTTTGAAAGGTAGGCGAGAAGTTGAACTTGTTTAATGCCCAATGTCATCACTTGATTATGGGCAATACTGTGGTCTGATTCTAAGATTGGCGTTTGCGGGCATGTGTTAAGTTGAGTTAGCTTAACGTCAGCACTATATGGTCTATATTGTGGACGGGCCTCAAGACTAACACCTGACAATTTACCTTGCTGCCAAACAGATAGCGCGGTGATGCGGTGATACTAGTACTCCTGCCTCATCCGTTCACATTATACAGGATTCTGACACCGACCCAACCAGTAGGGAACGAAATTGGACAAATAAATTTGATCGATTGTGAGTTTCGAATCGGGAACCTCACGATCGGGAGGCCGACACTCTACCATTTGCGCCAGTTTGTTGGCGAAAAGAGAAGTATGGTGTCCAACATCAGCAACGAGCCTATATCGCGGGCGGCACGTCAGTTTGAGCTGGTTTTAACATCTAACGTCAGCACTATATAGGTTACATTGTGGACGGGCTCCAAGACTGCCACTCACTGTCTCAGCCGGTCACATTAAACTGACTGTAGTTGTGGTTTAGTTGGTTTAACGTCCAACATCAGCACTATGTAGTTTATATTATGGACGGGCCACGTCCAACATCAGCACTCTGTAGGTTATATTGTGGACGGGCCCGAAGACTGGCGCCACAAGAATTTAATATGCTGCCACACACGAGACAGGGCGGGGATGACGCCCGTCTCAGCCAGTCACATTAAACCGACCAGTAGGGAGCGACACAAGATTAATGCGTTAACATGAACTCCGCTGCACAACAAATAAACAAACAAAATAAAATACAAGTTTAAAACGAACAAAAACCCCAAGACCGACGCGTCTGTTCAAATTTTTAAAATATTTCTTTTATCATTATTTTAGCGAAAAGTCGAATATACATAATTATATTAGACTATGTAAATGTAGGGTCAAGCATACACCATGCTCATCAATATTTAATAATTTTGCTCATCACAAAACCTATTTCACAGCATAGTTGTGCAATTCCTTGTTTTGATTCAACGGTAGCCCAGTATTACATGTAGATAAATCACTAAATATTTTCCATTGTAATCTTCAACAGACCCAAGAGGCGTCAGGAGATGGCCCTATTTGCACTGTCCCATGTTCTCAACGTTTTCTACGTCGCTGCTGAGAAATCCCCCGCCCAATAAATGGTAGAGTTATAACCCTTTCAACCTACCTCCTAAAGTGGATTTCATTGTTCTTAAGTAGTCCTTTTCAAGTGAACGAAGAAGAAGAAGAAGAATTTTTCTTAACACACTATAAATTATTATTCTCAAAGTAAAAATTCCGACTGGTGCTTCGTTCACCCTGGTTGCAATACATAATTAAAGATGGGTTGGTTGGTTGATTGATTCGTTATTTAATAACCATCGTCAACAATGAGGCTATCCCACGGACTATATTTGTCAGAATGAACGGGTAGCTATGTTGGTTGCTGCCTTATATTTACATAGCGGGGGTAACAATTCTATGGCCTCTGCCTCAACCCGCCATACAATACTGACACCGACCTAACGACTAACTAAAATAAAACGATACCAGTACCGAGTAAGTCTGGTAAGGATTCGAAACAAAAACTTCTCATTATAAGTTGGGAGCTTCACCAATTAATGATCTACCATGCATTCTTTAATATAGTATCTACAAAATAACTTACTGTTATTCGATTCTCTACCAGAAATCAAGAGAGTTTAAGTTATAAAAAAGCTTTACCATGAGAATCCTTTTTAATTTATGATGACAGACTGTTATGACAAAGACAATCGATGTTTGAGATGCACAGTTTCTATCTAGTGCTTCAACATTCCTGTTTCACGGATCCGGAGAAGATTAAAAATTAAGTTACTCCCCTTTGTGAACAAATGTATACTTTCTTTTTGCATAAGGTTACTCATAAGATTCTTGTGTATTAATCTTGCTACATAGAACAAAGTTAAGCTCATGAAACGCTAAAACAGGCTTACTCTATAATAATGTTATTTTCTTTTCTCCCTTTCTCCACCGACCAGATTTAGTAGACGGAAAGAGTTGGCCTTATTTGTGATCCCCCACTTCCTGAACATTCTATACGTCGCTGCTGAGAAATCCCCCGCCCTCAAACCGTTTCTGCGACTGCCCCACGGCTTCACTCTAGTCTTCGCCCTCTCCATGACTTCTGTGATGCACGCCTATGAGCGCGAGCCACAGTCCCTCACAATGCTCATCAACGGGGTTCTCCGATTCTTTTTTGGTCCGAGTTCCAACTCGACACAGAATTCTAAGAAATCCAAGACAGACACAGTAAAGTCGGAAAACGAAAATAACCAGGAGGTTCCAATACCAGTACGGGATGGCTCTGGTGATATCTATGCCGATTCTCCGATCATACCAGATCAAGACTCCACGAGAGATACAGAAGAGTCTTCTGTAGAGCGTAATCAAAATTAATGTTAAATGTATATTTCAGAGCGGAATGTTCAGACAATTGAGTCAAGACTTGAGCTTTAGTAAAGATTTAAATTCTTTTCCTAAGAAAAGCGAAAAAATATCTTTCTGATTTGATAACGTCCAACGCCAGCACTATATAGGCTTTATATTGGACGGGCCCCAAGACTGACGTCTGACACTTCTATGTGCTGCTACCCATGAGACAGGACGGGGAGATCATGACTCCTGTCTAAGCCGGTTACATGAGTATAGTTTGAATTTGATTTGCATAAATGACTTCAGTCAATTCAAGTATGAATGTTAGAAGTTGGAGAAATATCTCTGTCTCACAAGAACAACTTTGAGCCAGTTTACTTTAAGTTTGAGGATAAGCCTTGCTTAAAGTAAAATATAACCACATGTTTTCCTTGGTTGGATGTTTCAATCTGTCGATTTTTATGACGAAGGGTTGTTTTTTTTAAGACCTAGATATTACTTTTTACGAAAGAAACCCCAACAAAACAAGGTGGGACACAGTCTCCAAATGAAATCTTAGAAAAAAAAGCTCATGGTACATGAAGTTTCAATTATTTCGCAAGCATTTAATCTGCAACAACAAAAGTGTGAACATTAATGTCAAATAAAAAGTATTTTTCTGTACTTTTATACCGTACGCAAAGACAGAAGAATACAGTTTTTGTTGATCTGGCAGTTCGTGTTGTTACGAGAATGTATGTTCAATATGTTTTTTAAATTCCCGAGTACATCTATTTGATTTTTATAAATAAGTTGGGTAAGGAATATTCTAGGCAATTCTTTTAGTTTGTTAAAGATAATATAGTACTGTTTGAACTTCCAGCGTAGGATATGAGTTTCTATGCGTCTTGTTTATTAGTTTACCTTATTTTTAAAATCGTTTTCAATTTTTAAAAATTGTTTGTTACATTATAACAATTTAAATGTAAGTAAATGAGTAAGAGTAAAGAGTATAAATATATTTAAGGCACACCAGCACAATATCTTATAAACAAAAAAAAGTGAAAATAAAGAAACTCATTTAGTAATAGACACCTTTAATAACATAAACAACAACAACAACAACAACAACAACAACAACAACAACAACAACAACAACAACAACAACAACAACAACAGCACCACCAACAAAGCCGACGTCGACTCGACAACGATAACAACAACGACGACGGACAACAACAACAACGACAACGAGAACAACAACAACAACGAGAACAACAACGACAACAACAACAACGACAACAACAACAACGACGGCGGCGACGACGACGACAAAGACGACAGTAAAAACAACAATATTGAATATCATTTTTGCATTCAGAATGGATGAAACGAGCAAGTGGATAGTTATGCATTGTGCAGTGCTATTAAAAATATAAATATATTCACATACATACAACTACCATCGAACAAGAATCAATAGTTTACAAGTTGTAATACTACTGAGCAACTGAAAATGTTTATTGAAATCATTACATAGCATAGAGTGAGTGAGTGGGTTTGTTTTTACGGTACGTCAGCACGGTAACGGTTAGGATGTTCTAAGACAGTTAATACATTATACTACTAGCAACAGCAGAGCATATACAGTAATTTAACAGATCCATGGGTAGGATTATCAGTTCAATTTTAAAATATTCAAGTTTAGGCAAAAATATGGGCATGTATACAGAAAAAGAAGCAAAGAAAAGAAAGCACAGAAGTCAACACAAACTTACTTGGGATACAATGTCGTATAAATGTAACAGCAAAATCAATAGCAGCAACAACAGTAACAGCAGCGACAAAGAATACAAAACAATGATGATATATATAATGATGTTCACAAACACTTCAAATATTTGTCCGGCTAAAATTGAATGACAGTTTTCTTCCCCTTGGCGGGCGGGCGGTGGTTCTGGGGTAGAACATCGGCTTCCACGCAAATGGTCCGTGGTTCGAACCCTGGCGATTTCTTAACTTACTTCTTAGGTCGGTGTCCGTTTAATTTGACCAACTGAGACAGGAGTCATGGTATCCCCACCCTACCTCGTGTGTGGCAGCACGTAAAATTGTCAGACTTCAGTCTAGGGGCCCGTCAACAATATACCCTATAAAGTGCTGATGTTGGACGTTAAACCAACTCAACATTTTTTCCATTGGAACCCAAATATACTGAGCCTGGGTTTAATACAAAAAGGCAAATAAATGGAGCACTGCGTTAATACAGATGAGATTTAAAAAAAAGAGACAGATGATGGTAGGTGTGTTTATAGTATACTATATTCGGCTGAAAGTCACCTGTCCAAGTGACCTAATTACAGGACGGCCAATGCCCTTTCAGCGCGTTGCACTTTTCGCGATATTTATCTGTGTAGAAGCTATAAGACCCTCACATGTCTGCTGGCTGGCTTCTCATAGATTAATCAACCTATCCCCGCAGAATTATTCCGTTTTTGGGCAAAAGTATACCAAATTATGCCACCCCTTCTTAAAAGGATTTAGTGCTGCTATTGGACGCTAAACCAACCCAACCAACCAACCATTCTGTCTGCAGGTTATTGGGCACAAAATCATGGTAAGCTTACGACTCGCGTTCAGATATATGAATTTAAAAAATGCTTAAGACGAGTTGTAAGAATGGTTCCTAGAGGTTAGGCTTGTCTAAAATAAATTGGAAAGGGTTTTGGTAAATTTGGGTGTCTGGAATCGTTATTTTTTTTTCCACCTTTTTATATTGAGAAAATTTGTATAGGCCTAATTCAATTACTGGTTATCAATGATAAATGAATATTTTATATATCTCACGTAATTACACTGAATTATAATAATCTTACTTTTATTTTGTCATAATACATGATTGTACTCATACATTTAGTATATTTGGTGGGTGGAGGGCGTTTAAGTAGAATAGTTTTTACATCGATGGCTCATTGTCTAAATGTTGTTTTGCTCAGTCTTCTGACGAAATCTCTTGTCTGTCTGTCTGTCTGTCTGTCTGTCTGTCTGTCTGTCTGTCTGTCTGTCTGTCTGTCTGTCTGTCTCTCTCCCTCTCTCTCTG
>RQTK01000511.1:109649-219322 GCA_003991915.1 Elysia chlorotica
TCTCTATCTCTCTCTCTCTCTCTCTCTCTCTCTCTATCTATCTATCTATATATCTATCCATATAATTATATATCTCTGCCTCTCTCCCTCGCTCTCTCAATGTATATCTATCTATCTATCTTTCTTTATCTCATTTATTTTATTTTTGCGCGGTGATATTTACCTATTTTCCCCCATCTACGTTTATCTCTATCTATGTGCTTGTTTTGGCAGAGATCCATCACAAGAAATGTATTCTTGGAAAATCAGGTTTCTTTGAATTCGCCTGGAAAAAAAATTTAATGAGTTAGATCTATACACCACGAGTCAGTGAGCTCATAGGATGTAGTTTATGCACCACAAAATTTTAAGAAAAATATATGAGTTACCTAATAGACTTAAAGGTCTATATAAATCTGAACTGCGATTGTTATATTATAATTTAGTATTAAAAAACAGTACCTAGTAAGAGAAATATTTGTTTGTTGCTTAGCATCAATATTATACAGGCATTATTGTGGGCAGGTCTCAAGACTAATGTATGACAATTTTACGTGCTACCAAAAATGACAATGCGAGGAAACCATGACCCATTCTCTGTCGGCCATGTTATACTGACATTAACCCAACTAGTAGGGAAAAAATCTGAAAAAATATCTTTGATCGATCGCGGGTTTTAAACCAGGCACCTCCCACTTGTGCCCCCCCCCCCTCCTTTTTTTATCTCCCGATTGTGAGACCCACCCCCACACACCCCCTTCCCCTCCTTTTTTGTGGTAAGGTATAAGAAATAGCATTGTACAATCATATCCCCTGGTTATTTGATTTCAGTTTTCTTGGCATGTTTTGCAGTGGCAAAATGAATTCACTATGATGAATATGTAGGCCTAGGTTTAGACCTACTCACGAAACAGCAATACAACACCTAATGCAGGCTTAACGATGACGTAACATACCAGCCAAAAATGTATTTATAGACAGCACAAATGTAATCGCCCGAAATTGATGTGACAGGTGTGTATGATGTATGAGTTAAGCGAGCCAACATAGTAGACTTGACAATGATTAGATCATTCCTGGCTAATTTCATTGGAAGGCTTTTAAATATGCAAGAAGTTGTTCCTTCTGCGCTGTTGAAAAAAAAAAAACTAGAAAGATAGAGTTGCAGGCAAAACACAACATTGATAATGTAACTAACTTAATTCTTTTTACCTACAAGTTCAAATGCAAATTGTTGTTCGTGAATGAAACGAATGTTTTAGGTAATTAGGTTGGTGTACGTTAATACAATCACACAGTGACTGACTGCAGTGTGGAACTTCTTATTAATGGGTAAGTAGATCTAGATCTAATCCCATAGACTAAACTCTGTCTAGATTTCAGATATGTTTAACACAGAAGCATGTCGACTTAACATTTAAACAATAAAACAAACATTTTAGTACAATTTGATTCCTATAATGAACAAACAAATAAACAAAAACAATGCAATAGCCAATACATTTGATTGTTTCTATATCAAATTACCTCGTGCAATGATAATAGAATAATAAACTTAAGTACACTTTAAACCGAATAGACACCGGTATATTTCTTTTACTTTTTTAAAAGAAATCTGAGGTATATTTATGTCCTCATCAAGATCCACCGTGTACTTTTCCCACTTGTATTTTAACCCTTTTTAACTCCATTTTATCCTCATTGATCCTCTCAGTTGGAATGTTTGTGATTGTTTGGTTTGCTTGCGTTTGAATATAAGTAAAATAGCCTATTATAGAGACAGTCAGACAAACAGACACATTGATAGATATTTAGATCTATGGATATATTGATGTTATGATAGGTGCATGAATGGCTTGGTGATTATAGATAAATAGGTAGATATATAGATAGATAGATAGATAGATAGATAGATAGATAGATAGATAGATAGATAGATAGATAGATAGATAGATAGATAGATAGATAGATAGATAGATAGATAGATAGATAGATAGATAGATAGATAGATGGAGATCGGTCTATCTAGCCTCCTCGATGGAGAGATAGGTGTATGAATGGTTGAATAAACCGACGGATAAATGGTTGGATAGATGGATGCATGGGTATATCATTAGATAATTACATAGATGATATAGATTGGACAAAATAAAATAAATTAAATACAATGTATAGTTTACTATCCGCTTCCTGTGTTTTTCAATGTATTGGGTGCTAGTTAAACCCTGACATAAGTGGGTCACCAGGGCATATTGGCCTAGCGTAGCGTATTCACTATTTCTCTTTGTTGTGAAGTGTGGCCCCAGTTTAAAACAACGCATTTTCACGTGCCTTAATAAGTCAGTCTTTATGTGTACATAATTGTATGTAGTGTAGGTTTATTTGTTTGTCTTCTTTGCATGCAATTATTTCTAAACAGGAGCTAACACGGAACGCACCAGTAAGTATAAATAAGGGGGGAGGGGAGAGAGAGAGAGAGAGAGAGAGAGAGAGAAAGAGAGAGAGAGAGAGAGAGAGACAGAGACAGAAGACAGAGACAGGGACAAAGACAAAGACAGAAACAGACAGAGAGAGACAGAGAGGGAGACAGAGAGAGAGAGAGAGAGAGAGAGAGAGAGAGAGAGAGAGAGAGAGAGAGAGAGAGAGAGAAAAGAGAGGAAGACAGAGAGGGAGATGGAGAGAAAGAGAGAGACAGAGACAGAGGTAGACAGACAGACAGACTGCAGACTGTCGAATGTCAGAGAATTAAATTTGAAAGTTAAGAAAAAAGAAGCATCACTAATAAGGTAAGCAATAACATTATTTATTGTGATAGTGCTAGAGGCAAACAAAAAAGGGAAGTGGGTTCAATCTTTGCTTGTTTCTTTTTGTTGTTGTCGTTGTTGTTGTTGTTGCTTTTCTTTTTAACCAAGTTTCTAATCGCTGTTTGTGGCAAAATGGGAGGCATCACTGCTTTATACAAGACCAAACAGGGTCGAGCTGTGCGATATTAAGAGAATGTAATAAGTATTGAATTTTTTTTAAACAGGTCAAATACTTATTATACACTTTTCTTAATTCAGATTTCGCAAGTTAATTATTTTAAGTAATTGCATTTCAATGTTATATAAAATATGTGAAGATGAGATTGGTTTCACCTAATGCTAATGCATCTTTCCTTTGTTTGCTTGTTTGTTAGGTTGTTTCTTGTTTAGCGTTCAAAGTCAGCACTATAGAAACTATAATGTGGACGTATCCCAAGATTAACGTCTGACAAATTTACGTGCTACCACATAGTGCGCGCGGATAACATGAGTCCGCCTCAGCCTGTCACAGCTATTTCCTGTGTTGTCTTTGTAAAAAATAACGTGAATGCACGTAATTGATTTTATCTTTAAAAAAACCCTCAAATTCTATGCTGAAAAAATGCTTATTTCTGCCTGCCTATAGATTTAATCATGGGATAAACAAAATATCAACGGCGTCTTGTTCGGGTGCAAAGTTGAAGATTTGAAACACCCTATAAAGGTGTGTACGTATGACACTAATTTCCATTCCATCTTCTATAGACAGCCAGGACGAGGTGAGAAGACAGAAGAATACTAAATAGCATTTGAAATATTCATAACATTTAAAATATTCCATGATAAATAGCATTTGAAATATTCCATGATAAATAGCATTTGAAATATTCCATGATAAATAGCATTTGAAATATTCCATGATAAATAGCATTTGAAATATTCCATGATAAATAGCATTTGAAATATTCCATGATAAATAGCATTTGAAATATTCCATGATAAATAGCATTTGAAATATAAATAGCATTTGAAATATTCCATGATAAATAGCATTTGAAATACTCCATGATAAATAGTGTTTGAAATATTCCATGATAAAAAGCATTATAAATATTCTATGATAAATAGCATTTGAAATATTACATGATTAGTGTTATAAGGTGCGAGTATAGTTCATATTCCGGTCTGAAATAATATCACGATAGCTACTACATTATATTGAAATTGAAAGGAAAAAATAAAAGGCATTAGATATGCATATTAATGTGATAACAAAACACTCCAGGTAATCAAAGATTGTATCTACCATTGTTATGGGCTGTTTTAATTTTACTTTACATATACCGTTGTTAGGAACTATATTAATATAGCTTTATACTTGCCATTATTATGATCTATTTTAATCTTTCTCTATAATAAGATTATCTACCATTGCTATAATCTATATTAATCTCACTCTGTATCTTCCACTGTTACTGTGTTAGGATCTATATTAATCTTACTCTGTATCTACCATTGTTAGGAACTAGCTGGGGGGCGCATGGTCCAGGGGTAGAACATCGGCTTCCGACGCAATAGGCCCCGAGTTCGAACCCTGGCTGTTGCGTTCCCTATTGGTTGGGTCGGTGTCAGTAATGTGACCGGCTGAGACAGGAGTCATGGTATCCCCGCCCTGTCTCGTGTGTGGCAGCACATAAAATTGTCAGATGTCCGTCCTGGGGCCCGTCCATAATATAGCCTATATATTGCTGCTGTTGGACGTTAAACCAACCCCCCCCCAACTAGGAACTCGCTACAATTCGTTGTCGCAACGCTTTAGACATTGGATCACCACTGAAAAGGTGGTGTGTTCGATCCACGGCATGAGTGAACATTTGACTGGGTTCTCTGTTTTAAACCAGTACGGAATTGGTAGCTGATTCCCCTAAGTTCCAACGAATTAGTAAAGTAAGGAAATAATAATAATAATAATAATAATAATAATAATAATAAGTCTCAAATCAAAGGGTAACAGCCTGAGCGTACATAACTGGGACTATGACCTCTCAGGTAACAGCTGATCATCACTACTACTAGCTACACCAAAGACTACACCAAACTAGGCCAAGCGTGGGTCATACCATGTGAATGACGACCCACGCTTGGCCTAGTTTGGTGTAGCCACTGGCCAGGCCGGCATTGATATTTGCATCAGGGAACTCTAGACCTGCTGTACAATAAAGGTCCCCCATTGGTCAGATTTGAAAGTTAAGGTCTTGATTCAGCGTCTTGAGGCAGGTTGTCCTTGCTTTCCTCGCGGTACTTTACTAATTCGTTGGAACTTAGGGGAATCAGCTACCAATTCCGTACTGGTTTAAAACAGAGAACCCAGTCAAATGTTCACTCATGCCGTGGATCGAACACACCACCTTTTCAGTGGTGATCCAATGTCTAAAGCGTTGCGACAACGAATTGTAGCGAATTTCTAGTTGGGGAGGGGGGGGTTGGTTTAACGTCCAACAGCAACACTATATAGGCTATATTGTGAACGAGCCCAGGACGGACGTCTGACAATAATTTTCAGGGCGGAGATACCATGACCCTTGTCTCAGTCGGTCACATTACTGACACCGACCCAACCAATAGGGAACGCAACAGCCAGGATTCGAACTTGGGCCTATTGCGTCGGAGCCAATGATCTACCCCTGGACCATGCGCCCCCCACCGAGTGCCTAACAATGGTAGACACAAAGTAAGATTAATATAGATCCTAACACAGTAACAGTGGAAGATACAGAGTGAGATTAAAAAGTAAAATTAAAACAGCCCATAACAATGGTAGATACAATCTTTGATTACCTGGAGTGTTTTGTTATCACATTAATATGTTTATTGTAGGAGCTATCGTGATATTATTTCAGACCGGAATAGGAGTTATAGTGTCACCTTATAACACTAATCATGTAATATTTCAATTGCTATTTATCATAGAATATTTATAATGCTTTTTATCATGAGAGAGAGAGAGAGAGAGAGAGAGATAGAGAGAGTAGAGAGAGAGATTTCTCAGACCTAAAATACGTTCTCATCATTAGTTACTAGTATTATAATGAGTTCCCACTCACCAGTAGGTTGTCCGGTGCAGTGCGCCAGTAGTTTAGTGTACTGTTGTAAACCTGAGGCCAGAATACCCTAGTAGATGTATTATAAGGAACGTTCTTGTCCATATGTTGTGCCATAGCCTGGCATTGGGGAGAGAGGAATTGTGGAAAATGAAAACATTAAATACCGATAAAAGTAACAATGACGGCATTTTATAACCATTAATGATACTGTTATCATAAACAAACTGTTTTGTTTAGCCATTAACGATACACGTGATACGTTAGATGAAAGTGGCAAAAACTGTCTTCCAATAATAGAGAAGATGATACTGAAAGGGAGGCCATATTATAATTTATACTCAACCTCCCGAAAACATAATAATATGTATATGTTACTCTGTTGCTTCAGAAACCTGGTTATAACTAAATCCAAATTAATCAAACAGGGTACAAAGATTAACTTAACAGGCGATCGTTCAAGGAGGCAAAACTTCATAGACATGCTTTAGAGCAATCTTTTGATTTAAACTAAAAGCACTTTTTGATCTATCAAATTCCATAGACGGTGGGAGCTAAAAGAATAGAACTGATTGATGATAGTAATAATTATAGTTCCTTGGTATAATTAAATGGATTTTATTGATTATTTGATTTAAACACATGTAAAGCGCTTCGAGCAACACTATGGGAAAGCTGCTATATAAATGCACTTTAGTATAATTATTATTATTATTATTATTATTATTATTATTATTATTATTATTATTATTATTATTATTATTATTACCATAGTGTTGCTCGAAGCGCTTTACATGTGTTTAAATCAAATAATCAATAAAATCCATTTAATTATACCAAGGAACTATAATTATTACTATCATCAATCAGTTCTATTCTTTTAGCTCCCACCGTCTATGGAATTTGATAGATCAAAAAGTGCTTTTAGTTTAAATCAAAAGATTGCTCTAAAGCATGTCTATGAAGTTTTGCCTCCTTGAACGATCGCCTGTTAAGTTAATCTTTGTACCCTGTTTGATTAATTTGGATTTAGTTATAACCAGGTTTCTGAAGCAACAGAGTAACATATACATATTATTATGTTTTCGGGAGGTTGAGTATAAATTATAATATGGCCTCCCTTTCAGTATCATCTTCTCTATTATTGGAAGACAGTTTTTGCCACTTTCATCTAACGTATCACGTGTATCGTTAATGGCTAAACAAAACAGTTTGTTTATGATAACAGTATCATTAATGGTTATAAAATGCCGTCATTGTTACTTTTATCGGTATTTAATGTTTTCATTTTCCACAATTCCTCTCTCCCCAATGCCAGGCTATGGCACAACATATGGACAAGAACGTTCCTTATAATACATCTACTAGGGTATTCTGGCCTCAGGTTTACAACAGTACACTAAACTACTGGCGCACTGCACCGGACAACCTACTGGTGAGTGGGAACTCATTATAATACTAGTAACTAATGATGAGAACGTATTTTAGGTCTGAGAAATCTCTCTCTCTACTCTCTCTATCTCTCTCTCTCTCTCTCTCTCTCTCTCTCTCTCTCTTTCTTTCTTTCTCTCGCTTTCACTCTCCCTTTCTCTCTCTGTTTCTTTCTCTTACGCTTCCTCTCACTCGCTATACCTTTCTTTCGCTCTCTCTCTTTTTCTCCCTCTCTTTTTCCCTCTCTTTTCCCTCTCTCTATCTCTCTTACTCTCCCTCTCTTCCCCATTATATTTTTTTTGGCATCTGGTGTCTCAAAACTTCCCATCACACTATAACTATATCTTGGGGGTTCTTCATTTACTGTAACACTTAATTAACGTTGGTAAGAGACTTTGTATTAGCCGGAGATACAGGCTCTAGTCTAAGTCGACCATTTAGGCAAAAAAATTAAAACAATACATGGCAAGTTTTTTTTTGGTTTTTTTTTTCTGTGGCGACGCAGTATTCATGTACTGTTTGCAGTGGTGATAGTTGTGCACCTTTCACCTTCTCTGCATCTTATATTTATGAAGTCCGTCAAGATAAACCATGTCGGGTTGCGCGATCATACAAACCTATACAGAAGTGAAAAAAAAACGATTAGAAAATAATGCATTAAAGGTAAAGAGCTTACGTGGAATAATCCTTATTTCCCTAAATGTAAGCAGTGTTTTTTACGCCTTCTTCAGAATACTGTCGCAGGTAACACATAGTGGGCCTTGCAATATGCACGATGATAACGGATGGCCTAATCACGCCCCCTTAGTCATGGAGTTTTCTGGTCGTTCATTGGCTCCGCTAGTCTAAGGTAGCGTTATGATTGGACGCCAGCGCAGATTCCCTGTCTATCGTCTTTGTTTTTGCTGTCGGCTCCATTATCGCCAAATCTCTATATAGCCTATCGCCAAATCTCTATATAGCCTAGTACTATCTGACGTAGGGCGTAAAAAATAACTTTAGGTTGTATCTGTATCTTGCACTTTGTTTCTTTAAACGTCTTCTTTATCACTCAAATCCGCCAGCATCTATATGAGGCGACGGACAGCATCCCTGTTGGCGCGATAGAAGCAATCCTGAAGGCTATAGGAAGAGAAGATCTTGCCAAGAAGTTTGAGGAGCTTATTAAGGAAAAGTAAGTTTGGATTTTTTGGGGGGTTTTGTTGCTTAACGACCAACGTCAGCCTTGTACAAGCTATTTTATAGACGGGTCCCAAGACTGACGCCTCACAATTGTATGTGCTGCCACACACGAGACAG
Organism: Elysia chlorotica; assembly: GCA_003991915.1. NCBI lineage: Eukaryota > Metazoa > Mollusca > Gastropoda > Plakobranchidae > Elysia > Elysia chlorotica. The sequence goes on from RQTK01000511.1 coordinate 118,243, forward strand.
GGCGCGCAACAGTATACTGACACGGACCCAACCAGTCATGTAGGGGAGAAAATCGGACATATACATTTTTCTTTACCGATCCTAGGTTTCGAGTAATTAAAACAGCGCGATTTTGACATTAACCAATCTCTTATATTGTTCACTAAATCTTAGGGACACCTGATAGCTCAGTCGGTATTGCTCTTGACTGACATGCGGTAAGTTTTAAGTTCGAATCTCAGCTGATTTCCCTATAGAGGAGCGCGGTAGCTCTGGGGTAGAACACCGGCTTCCGATGCAGGAGGTCCGTGGTTCGAGCCCTGTCGAGGTCGCCCCCCTACTGGTTGAGTCGGTTTCAGTCTAAAATGTACAGCTGAGACAGGAGTCATAATATCCCTGCCCTTTTTCGTATGTGGCAGCACTTAAAATTGTCAAACGTTAATCTTGGGGTCCATCCACAATATAATATATATAGTGTTCACGTTGGACTTTCAACCAGACGTTAAACCAACTACAATTACGTAAGACTCTGTGGGAAATATAAGGCATGTAAACGAGCCAGAAATAAATTCACTAAAGCGGCTACCAAAATCCCAGTGTTTCTAGCCTGAAAGGTTAGCAGCATTTATTTTCTTTTAGACTTCTCTCTCTCTCTCTCTCTCTCTCTCTCTTTCTCTCTCTCTCTCTTTCTTTCTGATAGGCCATTGTTTTAAGTATTTAAACAAGATTATTTTTTACACTCTTCCCACCTGTTTCTATGTTGCCGTTGCTCTCAGCCCACTGGTTGTAGGAAGAGGAAAACTCTGATTTCAGATCATAGAGCAGGGCACCCAAGCCGATACTAATAAAGGTGTCGTCAAAATCTGGTGGCACTCGGAAAGCTTGAAGGAGTGTGTCCCTGGAATAAATTGGGCAATGGAAAAAAACAGTACTTGCCTAATTTATACATTTACGTTTAGAACCAACAGAAAGGCCCCTATAGAACAGCGAAACAGAGGGAGAGGGAGAGAGAAAGAAAAAGATGGAGAGAGAGTGTGTGTGTGTGTATTTGTGAGTGTGTGATATAGAGCTTTGTCTGCCTTTCTAACCGTTTGTCTCTATCTTCTTTTTTTTCTCCCAGTTCATTTCTCTCTCTCCCTCTCTCCCCCTCCTCTCTCTTTTTCTCGCTCTATTTATCTCTCTCTTCTAGGTATATATCGACGATGGCCATTGTGCCATGTCGTTGAATAATTATTTTACACTTTCCTCACCTATCTCTCTGTCTATCTGTCTGCATTTGTCTCTCCATATCTCTGTCTGTCTGTCTCTGTCTCTGTCTGTCTGTCTGTATCTCAGTCTGCCTTTCAGAGACAGAGACAGACAGACAGAGATATGGAGAGACAAATGCAGACAGATAGACAGAGAGATAGGTGAGGAAAGTGTAAAATAATTATTCAACGACATGGCACAATGGCCATCGTCGATATATACCTAGAAGAGAGAGATAAATAGAGCGAGAAAAAGAGAGAGGAGGGGGAGAGAGGGAGAGAGAGAAATGAACTGGGAGAAAAAAAAGAAGATAGAGACAAACGGTTAGAAAGGCAGACAAAGCTCTATATCACACACTCACAAATACACACACACACACTCTCTCTCCATCTTTTTCTTTCTCTCTCCCTCTCCCTCTGTTTCGCTGTTCTATAGGGGGAAAAAAACATTGATAATTGGGCATATTAGGAGATACTCGGAATGTTTAATAGACTAAAGAAGTATCATATAAGTATGTCACCCTCGTAATCTTGTTACAGTTTGTTCCTACTAATAATTATTAGGAAATGAACAACTTCTATTTTTACCATCTAAAATGTTTGATACATTAGAATCAAACTACCATCACCAACTGCAACACCCACAAACAAGCTCATGTAACTTTATAGAAAGAAAGAATAACCAACGCTGCACGTGAACCGGGGCGCGGTGGCCCTGGGGTACTCTCTCTCTCTCTCTCTCTGTTTCGCTGTTATATGGAGAAGAAAATAAAAACCAACACAGTGCTAATTGGGCACATTAGGAGATACTCTGAATTTTTCATAGACTGAAGCAGTGTCACCCTATAATCCCCTATACATTTTGTTCCTACAAATATTAGGAAATAAACAACTTTTATTCACCTCATCTAAAAGGTTTGATATATTAGAATGAAAATACTATCACCAAATGCAACACCGGCATTAAGCTCATTCAACTTTATATGACGAAAGAAAAACCAACGTTACGCGTGAACCGGGGCGCGGTAGCCTTGGAGTAGAAACTAGAACATCGGCTTCCAACGCAAATGGTCCGAGTTCGAGCGTTGGCGATTTTGCTCCTTACTGGTTGGGTCGGTGTCAGTTTAATGTGACCGGCTGAGACAAGAGTCATGGTGTCCCCGCCTTGTCTTGTGTGTGGCAGCACATTAAATTGTCAGAAGTCAGTCTTGGGTCCCGTCCACAATATAGCCTACACAGTGGTGCTGTTGGACATTAAAACAACTCAACTCAACACTCAACGTTATCCGTGAACCAGAACCACCATACCATCATCATTCCACTATTTAATTGATACCAGTTGCTTTTTTCAATGATTGTGTCCCCCTCAGCTCTCACTGCACTGAAAAACTACGCATACAGGCCTTTCTCGACGGATCGGGACAAGAACACCATTGACACGAGAACCTACTACTACCTAAGGGAATTTTTAGACCAGGCACACTCCAAAAATCAGGACATAGCGCTTGTCACGACGTGGGTGAGTGAAATGAAGAATGTCATTCGTTACATTTTTTCTAATATGATAAATTATCTTTACCATGCTTAATCTCAATTCTGCGATTACTATCTCTCTCTCTCTCTCTCTCTCTCTCTCTCTCTCTCTCTCTCTCTCTCTCTCTCTCTCTCTCTCTCTCTCTCTCTCTCTTCCCCTCTCGTTCTGAGTCTCTGTTTTTTACTATATCTGCCTTGCTTTCTGTTTTTTGCTCTGTCAGTCTGGCTTTCTCGTCTATCTTACTCTGTCCCTTTCTGCCTGTTTGACAGGCTATCTGTCTGTCTGTCTCTGTCCATCTGTCTGCCTGTCTGTCTCTGTCTCTATCTTTGTCTCTCTCAATCTATATCTATCTATCTATATATCTATTTATCTATCTATCTATCTATTTATCTATGTATCTATCTATCTCCATAACTTTTTTTCTATTGCTTTCAGTGGAACATTGTATACTTGCTTTGAACTAGTAAATTAACATCAACCCTGTTACTGCTTTTTCCTAATCCATTTGCTTAATTCAAAATAATTTATATCCTGTAAAAATTCAGAACCGCTTAATAACATGCAAGTTATTTCCATTATTTTGACTCGCCATTTTGTACTGTTATTCATCAGGTTCAAACTCTGAATGAAACGAGAAAGCTGCACGCTGAAGGTAACCCAATGCCATTCAACGTGAACAACGTGGACTTGACTGTGGCAGCTGATGTTGTGTTTGGTCTCACATCTGGCGTATTGTCTGGCCTTATCAATGAGTCCGTCTTTGAGGACAAGGAATTAGAAGTATGTTTAATAACTCAATAAATACAGATGAGATTGGGAGAAATTATAAAGATGGCGATGGCGATGATGATGATGATGATGATGATGATGATGATGATGATGATGATGATGATGATGATGATGATGATGATGAAGATGATGGTGATGATGATGATGATGATGCAAAGGAAAAGGAGGAGGAGGAGGAGGAGGAGGAAGGTGATGGTGCTGATAATGACGACGTCGACGACATTGAAGAAAACGATGATGATCATGATGTCAATACTGATATGATGAAGTGAAGAATGAGAATGAAGATGAAGGTAATGATTATTATTTCCAGCAAATCTACCTCAACACAAGTTCTTTGCTGGCATACGAGATGGCCAACAACCTGACCTCTCGCCCCGATCTGGCCCTCACCTACTACCCATCTGTTCTGGAGTCCTACTGGTTTGTCGCTAAAACTTTAAACACGATGGAAACGGCTCTCCAGAAAGGATCTTTTCCATCTCCGGTAAAATTAAATCATAAAATTATAATTTTAACGCCTTGAATCGGCAATAAAATTAATATGCTCCCCTAAAGTATTTAAAAACATAAAGATTCCTTCTTATTATTTGAAGAAATACGATTCTGTTTCTATCTATTACAACACGATTTTGATGAGTGTGTTTTTGTTGTTGCTATTGTTGATAATGGTTGTTGTTGTTGTTGTTGTTGTTCTTGTTGCTGCTGCTGCTGCTATTGTTGATTATGATTATTGTTGCTATTTTTGTTATTGTTGTAGTCAATGTTATGTTTGTTTGGTTTTGTATGTTAACGTCGTTCTTATAACATTAATTTTACAGGTCATGACAGAAGTATACACCATGCTAAAGGAAGTCTGTCTCGGCGCTATTACTAAAGATATCCTCTCTAAAGCCCAGTCCGAAGCTGAAGACAAATACTTTTTTGACGACTTTCTTGGCAACGCGGATACAGGCCTTTTTGGTCAACCAATTGTAAGTACATAGAATTTATTCAAGGTGAATTATGTACTGTGGTACCTGAACTATAGCGTTGAAATTGTATGGTGTTTTGATAAATTAGTGTTTTTATTTATACATTAATTTTGGATATAGTTGTTTAGTGGTTTGGGTTTTTTTTTGTGTGCTTTTTTTGCTGTTGTTGTTTGTTTTGTTTGTTGTTGTTTTGTCGTTTTTTGTTGGTTTGTTGATGTTGTTTTTTTTTTTTGGGCGGGGGGTCTTTTTTCTTTTGTTTTGAGGGGCGTTCTTGGTGTTGCTGTTGTTTTCTTGGATGTTTTGTTCAAAAGAGCTCGTCGGTAATGGTGGAGTGAAATATTGCGAACCTTTCCAACAGGCTAGTCTGTTTGTTCACAGGCAACAAAAAGCCATCAAAAAATCATTTGCGGCTATTTCTTTTCACACTTTTATTGGTTATGTGCCCCGTCTTATTGTCATTTGTTCTTGTCTCTTCTGGTATCATAATCCAAAGGAAAGACACGAAGACAGAATATTTACCACCGCCATGGGAGCGAACGCTCTCCTCTATACCTGGACAATATATGACGACCATACAGGGAAAGTTCACTACCGGAAAGGCAAGTATTGGTCTCCTCTCTTCTGACAAAACCTTTTTCTTTTTCAATTTTTCTTTTGTGTTGATTTTTTCTCTATATTTTTTCTTTCCAAAGTCATCAAAATATACATTTTAGACTTACTGTGACGCTAATAGATACACTTACATGTTTGTTGTTGTTTTGTTGCTCGTTTGTTTTTTGTTTCGTTTTGTTGGGTTTTTTTTGTATAATTTTTTATAATTATAGTAAAATGCCTTGTTGTTTTTTTTCAAATTCAAATCAGCTATGAAAGGACACGTACCTGTAAATGTGTTATTTACATATGGTTCTTTGGTTCTTTGAAGAAATCATATAGAACATACGTGTTTGTGCTGTTATTTGATTATAGAATAAGAAAATTAGAAGCACATAGATCATCTCTGGTCATTATTTGCATAAAGAAAAAAGTTCATCTTCTTTTGCTTCCTATTGGCTGAGAGGGAGACATTACTCTCAATCCATCTGTGTGTGTGTATTTTTCTTTTCTTGCTTACATATTTGTTTGACCCTGTGGAGCAATAGTGTTGATAATAATGTACATGTATTCTCCAACAAACGCCCATGCAGAGACGCCAGGGCGTGGTAGCGCTGGGTTAGAGCGTCGGCTTCAGTATAAGGAGGTTCGGGGTTCGAGCCCCACTCTGATCTGGTGTCCTCTTTTTCCCTTGCTGGTTGGGTCGGTGTCAGTAAATTGTATCTCGCTCAGAAACCTTGCGATAACAGGACATAGAGCGCAGACGAAGACGATAAGTAAGGAAATCAGCACGGGCGTCCAATCGTAGCTCTATCCTAGATTTGCAGAGCCATTCAGCAAACCCCATGCCTAAGAGGCATTATTGTGTCATCCGTTTTCGTTGTGGGAACGGCAAAGGCTATACATCCTATTTGGCGCTAAAAACCAACATTTACCTTTTTTGTCTCTTTTTCAGATACGCCAGCCGAGGTCCAATCTGTGATCACAGGCACCATCAACTGGCTGAGCGAGTACACCCTGAGTGGGCAGTACAAGCCTTGGAACGCCTTCTTCTCTGGATCTGTTAAAGGCTTCCCAGTAAGTGCTTTGTTCGAAGAATCGAATCTCTCTTACTAAGTCTTAGTTTAACGTCTCCTTTGTGGGATACCCGAGGCTTGGTTGGTCACATAATACTGACACTAATCAAAACAGTTAGTCAAAAATGCTGGCGTGGGAACAGGGATCGAACTACGGACCTCCTGCATAGGAATCCTATGTTCTACCCGATGGGCAACTACACCCCCACCCGATTACCTACCTAGTAAACCTAAGTTGATACGAGTTTAATATCCTCTTTATCTACGAATTACGAGCGTATAATTCACTCTTGATGTATGAAATGAACTGTTCTCATTGACAAATTGCATACTACCTGATTTGTGCATGCTTTTTTAAACCTTTGACCAAATCGTCCAGTTAGCTTTGGCTTATCTATGTAAATTTTTATTTAAATGAAATGTCAAAATTGAAACCATGGTTATTACAAAGCCTCTAACTATAAAAAGGAATTACATCGTGTACATTTCCATGTACGTTTGTGTGGGTAAAAAGCCCCAAAAAATAAATGTACCCTATTCTTTCCATATTCTCTCTTTCTATCTCTGTCATTCTTTCTGTCTCTCTTCTTCTCTCTTTCTTTATCTTACTCTTTATCCATCTCAATCTCATCTCTCTCTTTTTCTCTCCCCCCCTCTCTCTAGTTTTTGTTGTTTGTGTTTTTTAATTGGGTGGGGGAGGGGGATATTTTTGTTTGTTTTTTGTTTTTCTTTTTCGCTATGTTCTTTACAGAAACTCAAATGTTTTTTTCTTATTTATACTAGCGAAGAAGTTGGCGTATCTTTCTATCTACCAATGTGCGTGTGTGTGAAAGTATATGTTATATATATAGATAATATTGTAAGTGAAAATGTAAGCTATAGACACACATACGATTTCTGTTTATTTTTAGCATAACAAGATGCTGGCGTTAAGAAACCAACGTTTACCCTTATTTTTGTTTTCAGACACGCCAGCCGAGGTCCAATCTCTGATCACAGGCACCATCAACTGGCTGAGCGAGTACACCCTGAGTGGGCAGTACAAGCCTTGGAACGCCTTCTTCTCTGGATCTGTTAAAGGCTTCCCAGTAAGTGCTTTGTTCGAAGAATCGAACCTCTCTTACTAAGTTTTAGTTTAACGTCTCCTTAGTGGGATACCCGAGGCTTGGTTGGTCACATAATACTGACACTAATCAAAACAGTTAGTCAAAAATGCTGGCGTGGGAACAGGGATCGAACCACGGACCTCCTGTGTATGAATCCTGTGATCTACCCGAGGGGATACTACATCCCACCCCCACCTCCAGTTAAGCGGAGTTGATGCGCTGTCAATATACTATTTATCTATGAACTATAATTTTGTATGCACATGAAAACAAATCACTTTTGAGTTTGTGCTTTATGATAACCCCCCCCCCCCCCCCCCCTAGTTAATCTAAATTGATGCAAGTTTAATATACTCATTATTTACCAATTGTATTTCTGTATGAACATAAAAATAAATCACTTTGGAGTTTGCGCTTAACGATATGAAGTATAAGTTTTATTACAACCTTAATATATGAAATGAACTGTTCTGGTTGACAAATTGTATACTTCCTGCTTTGTGCATGCTTTTTGTCAACCTTTGACCAAATTGTCCAAGTAGCTTTGTTTGAGTTGTCTGTGTAAATTTGTATTTTAATTAAATAGTCCAATTGAAACCATGGCTGTTACAACAACAAAAAAACTTTAACTATAAAAAGGATTTACGTAATGTACATTTCCAAGTTTATGTGGTTAAGAAGCCCAATTAATAAGTAATGTACCTCAGTCAATCCATATATCTCTCTTTCTGTCTTTGTCATTCTTCCTCTCTTCTTCTTCTTCTTCTTCTTCTTCTCTTTTTACTTTCTCTTTCTTTATCTCATTCTTTACTTTTCTCACTCTCTATCTGTCTTTCTCTCTTTCTCATCCTTAGTTCGCCGCAACATGTCATTCTCTCCCTCTCTCTCTCTCTCTCTCTCTCTCTCTCTCTTTCTCTCTCTCTTTCTCTCTCTCTCTCTCTCTCTCTCTCTCTCTCTCTCTCTCTCTCTCTCAAAATATCGCTGTTTAATCTAACTATAACACACTCGTCTCTTCCTGTATCAGTGCCTCGCGTCTCTCCCTGTATCAGTGCCTGCCTTTCTGGTACCCTGGCAACCGCTTTGAGCTGCTCAATGGCACGGCCATAAAAGACTGGTCTAAGATGCCCAATGCCCCATTCCTCTACGGCGTGGAGGGATACATCCCCAAAGACACATACGAGGCCATGATAAAGGAGAAGCATTTTGGCCAAGCCACACCCACTGAGTTCCCAGGATACAACGCCTTCAAGGGATTCTTCCCCTTCTGGTCATCCGAGTCTTACACCTACTCCAGTGTCCTTCTGGCAGTCTCTAGATTCGAGAACATTGAGGGCTAAAACCACACTAGACTCAGGCCACAACCAGACTGCGCTGGTGGCTGGGGTGGGGCTGTGGCTGGACAGACGCTTCTTAGTTTCTCTATAGAGCGAGGGAGAGAGTTATCTCCCTCTCTTCGGGTTTAACGTCTCCTAGGTTCCACAGGAGGGTCATAGATGGCGACGGGACCCAAGACTGACGTCTGACAATTTTATGTACTGCCACACACGAGACAGGGCGGGGATACCATGACTCCTGTCTAAGACGGTCACATTATACTGACAACGAGGCTTCTTAATGAAACCCTGTTGTATTTATTTGCGCAGTCAGATCAAGGCTAATTAAATACAAGGGGGGTTCTTACGGAAGCCACAGCACCCACCCCAGTCACCAGCGTCGTTCATGCCCTGGCCTAAGCAGACTAACAGCTAGATCTAGCTCCGCAGTCTGTGCGCACAGCCAAACAAGCAAGGTGGAATCGCCGAAAACTCGGACCGAATTTGTATTTCACCTTGGTAAAAAAAAAAGCCGTAGCCAATGGCATCCATCGGTTTAAATACAAAAGCAATAAGAACTGTACGTGATTGTTCACAGCGGCGATATTCAATCTCTCAAGAGTGGCGCCATTATAGGAAGCCAGGTTGGCTAGCTGTCCCGTCTGGTTATTATAATCTGCGGCTAAACTTACTTAGAGGTGCAGATGGGATGCAGAGACATAATTATTTACTTGAGACATGCTCTCTTCCATTAGCCTAGGACATAACTGACAATATGTTATTATTTAAAGTATCTCAGAACTTGCATTTATTTTTAATTTTAATAATCAACATGCAGCTATTTTTTTACTGTTGGTTTTGAAAAAATAAACATGTGAATGTAAATAAAATCTTAAACCTGCTGTTTTGATTCTTTTTTTTATATAAAAGTTCTAACTGGGATCTCAATATTGGTTATGATCTGTTAAAACTAAAATAAGCAGAAAAAGACACGGAAATAGTCATGTCCTGCCAGCATTAACATACTTGTATTTTGGTTCTAAACGTTTTTTGGTTTAAAATCCATATATATCAAAATTTGCATGTAAATTATGTCATTTGCATGGTAGTAAAGGAATTGTTTTTTTAAGAGAACTTGGTGGTTTTACACTTAAAGGTCGAATATGAATATGACATTGTGCACGGAAAACGCGGGGTCGAACTGAATTAAATTGTAGAGCGCTGATCTCCACACTGGAAGGTCCATTGTTCGAATCCCACTATCGGTCAAAAAATTATTAAAATCCGATTTCGTCCCCTGTTGGTTGAGTCGGTGTCAGTATGATGTGATCGGCTGAGACACGAGTCCAGGTCTCCACGCCCTATTTCGTGTGTGGCAGCACGTAAAGTTGTCAGACATCAGTCTTGAGATCGCTCCACAATGTAGCCTATATAGTGCTGACGTTGAACGTTAAGTAACAAAACAAATAAACTAAGCACAGCAGACGCTGCGCACTTGAGTAAAATCAAATATTTTCCCACTACCTGGATCTAAGAAGGTTGAGTTTAGTTGAATTGGTCGTCCAACATTAGCACTGTAAAGGCTATATTGTAGACGGGCCCCAAGACTGACGTCTGACAAATGCATGTGCTGTCATACACGAGACAGGACGGGGATACCATGACTCCTGCCTCAGCTGGTCACGATAGACTGACAGGATCTAAGTAGGTCAGGAGAGTTATACCCACTATACGTTAACCTTTGTTGGCAAAACAAAGCAGTTTAGGAGAACTGGTGTTTGCATGGATTGTTTAGTGGAAATGCACACTTTTGTTATGGGGTGAGAGCAAAACTATGATTAGCCTAAAAGAATTTGAAACCGCTTGGAGCAGCCGTTTCGGACCACACGTAATACAAAATTTAGAATATTATCTTATATAGTTATATTAATCACTGCTCCATTACACTAGATATTATTTGTGAAAGAACGGCTATGCTCGACAAATTCAAGACAATTCTATTAAATTACCATATACTTCTAATACATTGTTTCTTCACGAGGTTCCGGACAAAAATTTAACAAAAAGGTGCATTGTGTCTTCGTGTAAATTGAGATAGGCAGTTCTGCTAACTTATGCTTTTCTCTCTGCTAACTGCTAAAAATAACCAATAATCAACAGGTAGATGTGTTTGTAGGACGTTGGACTTACAAAGAAGGAATGAAGGTGCGGTATGAATTCCCTAAGCATCTCAACCTGACGGCAACACGCCATCACCAATCAGACAGACAGACAGACAGACAGGCAGACAAAGAGACATATAGACAGACAAGAGTTATGTTTAACGTCCAATATCAGCACTATATATGCTATATTGAGGACGGGCTCCAAGACTAGCGTCTGTCAATTTTACGTGCTGTCACACACATTAAACTGACACCGACTCAACCAGTAGATGGTGAAATCGCTAGGGCTCGAACCTGGACCTTTTGCGTCGGAAGCCGATGTTTTATCCCAGGACCATCGCGCCCCCCTACAGACAGAAACACAGACAGACAAAGAGACAGATAGACAGACAGACAGACAGAGAGGATGACAGAAAGAGAGATAGAGGGAGAAAGATGCGATTACAGTAGGCGTTAGTAAGCGCATACTTCTTGAGTTTCTTATTATTTTTTCACTTACTAACTTTAGAGAGAAAAATGTGTTGTTGCTTTTTTTTTTATCTAATAGCTTTTGTTCTATATTTTGACAACACATGATAAAAAAGCATACTTTTTCCAACTTCATATTTTATGATTCATAATTATAATTAAAAAAATGATATGAAGTTAAAATAAGTTTGGCTTATTGCCAGTGTAACTTTTTGGCTTATCTCTGTACGATAACATGTCTACACAAAACTATTTTATCAAATCAACTGTTAAAACCTATGATGATAACAAAAAAGTTACCCAATTCTTCGCGTATAATTATAGGTTTAATCTAGTTCAATGAGGCACTGGGGTATATCATTAGCCTCTGGTTAGGGTGCAAAGGTGGTGGTTTCAATCGTCTAATATTGGTGTGAACGTACGATATCACTCTCTTTCCATCTCCTGAGGTTTGACTGGACGACTGCCTTCAGAGCGGTGAGTAGTCAACAATGTAATTATGTACTAAATACCGTCTTTTTTCTTGCATTATGAAAAGATGAAGTTGGTATAATAATTTGCTTATAATGTGCATATAGATTTACCAATCGGTTTTAAGTGCATCAAGAGCACTATAGGTATGTTGCATAGAAACTAAAGATTAAAGAAAAGATACATTAGAAATAATTAATTAGAGATTTTATAAACTACTGTCAGGTATTCAATAGTAAAATAAGGAGATTTGTTATTTGGATTTCATTCATTCATCTGGGGTTATTTCTGAAGAGGTCGACGTGAAATGACATCCCACTCCTCCCTGGTTTGGACTTTTGCTGTACATTCTGAAAGCTTTCTGCCTGTTAAGTTTATGTCACTAATCTTCCTATGCCTTTCACACCCTCTGCTATACCCTCCAGCATAATCTCTATAGCGAATTATGGCGTTTCAGATGGCTAAAATATTAATTGTTTTTCTTGTATTTGAAATAGAGCCCGATTATTTAAACACTTTAAAACTCCCCTCACAAGATGTAGGCAACGTACATAATTGCAGCACTGTTAGTATGAAATACTAAACTGACCATTCTGGGCAGATGGAGCCTTTATTGCTCAGAAAGTCCTTAGCTGCTAAGTAAATTACGATTTCCTGATGAAATACCAATCCCTATTTCACGATATCCATGCCTCCATAGGCTACACACAAACTGATATTGATAAAGATGATGATGGTGATGATGATGATGATGATGAGGATGATGATGATGATGATGATGATGATGATGATGATGATGATGATGATGATGATGATGATGATGGTGATGGTGATCAGTTATTCAATGATTTGCGTATTATTATTCTACCCAGAGATGAAATCGGTTTCAGCTGTCATAAGAGCGCCAGCGATGATTGTCGGGGTGGCAATTCTTCTTGTGCTGGCCCAGTACAGCTATGGCTCCCCTGCTCCTCTCAGGTTTGGGAGTGAGACAGAAGAAACTTTCGTGCAGAAACTCTACAGTAAAACGTCGTCTACTCAGGTTCGTGTATTAGGAAGAAGGCACCAAATTTGAGTTGGGTTGAAAGGAAGTTTATATTAAAAAGGAAAGGGGAAGTAAAAGATGAAATATAAATTTGAAAGATTACTTAGTGAAAAGTAATGTCGATGCTTAATTACAGATTGGAGGCGGGGGCAGACAGAGAGAGAGAGAGAGAGAGAGAGAGAGAGAGAGAGAGAGAGAGAGAGAGAGAGAGAGAGAGAGAGAGAGAGACAGACAGACAGACAGACAGACAGACAGAGACAGACAGACAGACAGACAGACAGACAGACAGACAGACAGACAGACAGACAGACAGACAGACAGACAGACAGACAGACAGACAGACAGACAGACAGACAGACAGAAGGGTTTTCCTTTCATTAGCAAGCCCCACATATATAGTGTTCGGCAGTAAAATTATTCTATAAACTCAACATTAAGGAGGAACTCGTCAGTTTTGGATATCAGAACTTTTATTAAACGATCCTTAGAGGTAAGGATAAAGTAGAATAGCGGCTAGTTCCGTTGGTTTTTGGTGGGGAAGGGGGGGGGGGGTCCAAAATGATTCATATACCTCCTAATACCGTTTTATTAGTACTACACTTGATTTGTTCGTACAGTATGCAATGTTTTTTAGTTCAAGTTTCTGTTTCAGTCATCGACAGATCAAAAATACGTGGAATTCTTAAAATGGCACAAGGCAAAGGGCGTTTACAAAAGTGAGGTGAAACTCAATTTCCATGGCGGGCCAGCATTTTCTGAATTCCGTGATGTGTTCAAAGTTTTTGACAATAACATGTTCGCGACTGCCTGGGTGACTACGAACCTGCTTGAGGCCTACAAGTACGGCGCAGGCCCCAGGCCCACTGAGCAGCAGATCAATCTGGCTCTACAGGTACTAACTACCAGTAGTATTAAGTGTAGGCCTACATAACGTTTTACAATATATTTCTGCTGTTGCTGCTGCTGTGCTGCTACTACTACTACTACTACTACTACTACTACTACTACTACTACTACTACCACGTGTACATAATCTACTTATATTTGTACAGCCACGGCAAAAATGTTACTTGTCATGCTGCAATGTTATTTTAACAAATGTGTATATCACTACCAGATGCTGATAGTACCAATATCGTACTGTACCTTTCCACTAAAAACAGGTTGCATTAATGTAGATTTAAAACAGATAATGCTTGATAAGCAATAATAACACTATGAAGAGAAACTTATACTGTGTTATCGACAACTGATAACAATCCACGTGACAGTGTGCAGGCATGACATCCTTATCATGTGACATAAAAGTGCTATTATTTATAATTAGCCAATTTTAAGCATTAAATTTACACATACACACCAAAGTCCCAATTACCAAAAGGGTGCTACAGAGAGAGAGAGAGAGAGATAGAGAGAGAGAGAGAGAGAGAGAGAGAGAGAGAGAGGGATGGAGGGAGGGAGGGATAGAGGAGAGTATTTTGATACTTGAAATTGTAGGCTACTAATATTATTTATCGAAGTTAAAATATTGCTAAAATATTAATGCTTTGTGTCTAATAATGATAATTCACCTAAGTAAAGCATTATACTTTTCCCCGTCTAAAAGTCTAAATACGGCCTCTTCAAAAACGTTATAATCCATAACCAGCTTTCTAAAACAAAAAAGTTCATAATTGCTTTTTCATTGTAGAATTATTGTAAGAGGTACATTCCTTTTCTTGTATATTAGATAGATTAAAATATTGGTGTGTAACAAGAATTGATATTACTTCCACATCCCCATTTATCATATGTACATTCTTCTTTGAACATTATTGAGACTGTCTTTCATAGTGTTAAACTTATGTTATATATGTTATGTTATGTTAATAATTATGTTAATAATTATCGTGCTAATACCGATAGACTTTAACCAATGGGCAAAGAAGTGCAAAAACTTAATAACAAATTCATGGACCGCTTTTCAGAGTCATAATGCGAAGAAAAAATTACTTGCCAGTTTCACATGAAATTATGTATTACGGTCATCAATAAACAAACAATCTTTGTTATATAAGCTTTTTTTTTACAATTATCATAAATGCCATTTTTATTATGTGCATGTGTATATCGTTATGTACATTTTTCTCATCTAATTGTTTGTTATTCCGCAACGTCAGGCTATGGCACAACATATGGACAAGAACGTACCTTATAACACCTCCCTAAGGGTATTCTGGCCTCAGGTTTACAACAAGACCATAAACTACTGGCGAACTGCACCTGACAACCTACTGGTGAGCTTGAAACCGTTACAGTCATGTATTAGACCTAATATTCTTTTTAAAGTGCCTTATGATACACAGTTTGTGGTGACAAAAATTTGGTTGCAAAATGTGAAGCACTCTCCTTGTTCACATTATAGCCTGCATAGTGCTGACATTAGACGTTAACTCTCCTAGTTAACATTATAGACTACACAGTGCTGACATAATTATAGCCATTGATTTATTGTATCGAGGTATCTTTTTCCGTGCCACTTCCCCTTTTAATGTATGCATCTATCTAGTCATTTATTTATATATCTCCTTAATCTATCTGTTTTTCTATATGTCTGTCTTTCAGCCTTTCTCTCTCTATATCTCTCTATTTGCCAGCCCATCTATGCGTATCTATCTATCTATCTATCTATCTATCAATCAATCTATCTATCTATCTATCTATCTATCTATTTATCTATCTATCTATCTATCTATCTATCTATCTATCTATCTATCTATCATTTGTTTATCTATCAATGGAATTGATATTTTCATTCATCCATCAAACGATTCACCTTTTCACCCACCCATCTATCCATTCATCCATTTAACTAACCACCTACCCATTCGCCCGTCTTCCTACCTGTCGATGTATATTCCATCCATCTTACTCGCCCAATCATCTTCTTTTATTACTTATAACCCCCAGAACCTGTTCGAGGCGACGGATAGCCTCCCTGTTGGCGCCTTGGAAGCTTTCCTGAAAGCTGTAGGTCTCGGGGACCTTGCCGAGACAATTGATGGGCTGATCAAATCCAAGTAAGCAAGACGCGATCTGGATCTATCTGGATCGTAAGCTGTGATCTGCTTGCTCTCTCTCTCGCCTCTTTCTCTCTCTCGCCTCTCTCTCTCTCTCTCTCTCTCTCTCTCTCTTCTCTTCTCTCTCTCTCTCCCTCTCTCTCTCTCTCTCTCCTCTCTCTCTCTCTCTTTCTCTCTCCTCTCTCTCTCTCTTTCTCTCTTATCTCTCACTATCTGCTCTTCTCTTTATATCTCTCTCTATCGATCTCACTCTCACACTCTCTATCTATCTACTTATCTCTCTCTCTTTTCTATATCTCTCCCCCTCTCTAATATCATGTTCACTATTTCTTTGATTTCGTTTAGATCAAATATTATACGTGTATTAAAGTATGTATTTCCAGATTTCGTAAAAGTATTAAAACAAAAAATTACCACTGATTGAGTCACGAATCACTCCATAGCTGTCGATCGCAGAAATCTTAAGTCTCAGATCGTATTGATACATTTTGTATAATAGAAATTAGCCTATGTTTTTTCATGTGTTTGAGCAAGAAGATTTCTTTTATTGTTTGTTGTGTTTTGTTTGTTTTTTTTTTCATTTAAAATGTATGATCTTGTTAGTTAGGTTTGTAATTATGTTCAGTATTAATAGATAAAATCAAAAATAATTCTTTGTTGTTGTTCCTTCATCTGACAAGCATTATTGTTAATACTTTCTCATTATTTTATCCCAGGGGGATGTTCCTTCAAGCTTTCCGAGTGCCACCAGATTTTGATGACACCTTCGTTAATCTCGGCTTGGGAGCCCTTCTCTATGAGTTGAAATCAGATCTGTCCTCTTCATACAACCAATGGGCTGAGAGCAACGGCAACCTAGACACAGGTGAGAAAAGTGTATAATCTATTCTCAAAGGCAATAATACATTGATGGGTCAGCATATCGTCACTGATCTAGTACAATGGATTATCTTGTAGGTTTTTGTTTTTGTTTTGTTTTTTGTTTGGGTGGGGGGCGAACTGGCGCAAGCGGTAAGGCTTTGGTCTTTCAATCAGGTGATCCCTGGTTCAAACCCACGAACGGTCGAAAATGTATTTGTACGATCGATTTCTCCCCCCCCCCCCCCTTTACTGCTTGGGTGATGTCTGTATACTGTGACCGGCTGAGGCAGGAGTAATGGAGTATCCAAGCACTATTTCTGTGTGGCAAGACGTAAATTTGTCAGACGCAAATTTTGGACCCGTCCACAATATAATTATACCATCATTACTGGATTTGAGCGCTAAGCCACAAAGTCAAAATACAGATCATGTAATCTTTTTTGTAGTTTTAAGATAATTTAAAAAAAGTAACTCCTGTGTTACTACTAACAACTCAAACAACCAACTGATTCGATATAACAATATTATTATTGAAACCAAAACCAGCATTACATTATTAAAGAAAAAAAAACTTGCTCTTTTAAATCAATTGTGCTGTGAAGAATGTTATGTTCCTTCCAGCTTTCTCCGCACTGAAAACCTACGCTTACCGGCCATTCTCGAAGAATCCAGACGAGAACACAATTGACGCAAGAACCTACTACTACCTAAGAGGGTTTTTAGACCAGGCACAAGCTAACGGCCAGGACATAGCGCTTGTCACAACGTGGGTAGGTTGGAAAAATATTATTACTTTTATTATTATTGTTATTATTACATTATTATTATTATCCGACATTATTTATATTTATGGCAGCTCTCTCTCTCTCTCTCTCTCTCTCTCTCTCTCTCTCTCTCTCTATCTCTCTCACACACACATATACACACACACTCTGTCGTTCTCACTCGTATTCTCTATCTGTATATCTACATTTTCCTCATTCTCTGTCAATTTTTCCCTGTGCCAGTCTCTCTGACTGTCTGGCTCACTATCTGCTAGTCTTTTTGTCTTCCTGTATATCTGTCTACTTATCTAATTATCTCTCGCTCTCCGTCTATGTTTCTTATCTGATTGCCTCTCTCTCATTCTCTCTCTCTCTCTCTTTGTCTCTCTCTCTCTCTTTCTCTATTTCTTTGTCTCTCTTTCTCTCCCCCTGAGTCTGTTATTTACTCTGCCTGGCTCTCTCACTTCTCTCACTCTCTCTTTCTCTGTCTCTTACTCTGTCAGTCTGGCTTTCTCATCTCCTTCTCTCCCTTTCTGCCTTTCTAACAGACTATCTGTCTGCCTGTCTGCCTGTCTCACTGTCTGTTTGTTTATCTGTCCGTCTGTCTGCCTGTTTGTCTGTTTGTCTATCTGTCTGTCTGCCTCTATCTATCTATCTATCTATCTATCTATCTGTCTTTGTCTCTCAATCTATATCTATCTATCTATCTATCTATCTATCTATCTATCTATCTATCTATCTATCTATCTATCTATCTATCTATCTATTATATCTATCTCCCTAACTTTTTTCTATTGCTTTCAGTGGAACATTGTATACTTGCTTTGAACTAGTAAATTAACATCAACCCTGTTACTGCTTTTTCCTAATCCATTTGCTTAATTCAAAATAATTTATATCCTGTAGAAATTCAGAACCACTTAATAACATTCAATTTATTTCCATTATATTGACTCGCCATTTTTTTACTGTAATTCATCAGGTTCAAAGTCTGAATGAAACGAGAAAGGTGCATGCTGAAGGGAACCCGATGCCATTCAACGTGAACAACGTGGACTTGACTGTGGCAGCTGATGTTGTGTTTGGTCTCACATCTGGCGTATTGTCTGGCCTTATCGACAAGTCCGTCTTTGAGGACAAGGAGATAGCAGTATGTATAATTACCCAGTAAACGACAGATTATAATGAGAGATAAAGATAATGATGATGATGATGATGATGATGATGATGATGATGATGATGATGATGATGATGATGATGATGATGATGATGATGATGATGATGATGATGATGATGAGGAAGAGGAGGAGGAGGAGGAGAAGAGGAAGAGGAGGAGGAGGAAAAGGAGGAAGGTGATGATGCTGATGAAGACGACGACGTCGACAATGATGGATGGATGATGATGATGATGATGATGATGATGATGATGATGATGATGATGATGATGATGATGATGATGATGATGATGAGGATGATGATGATAATAGTGATGATTATAATGATGATGAAAAGAACAAGAGGAGGTGAAAAAGAGGCGAAAGAGGAGGAGGAGGAAGGTGGTGGTGCTGATGATGCTAATGATGGCGACGACGGCGTTAACTTTGAAAAAAAAACGATGATGATCATGATGTCAATACTGATATGATGAAGTGAAGAATGAGAATGAAGATGAAGGTAATGATTATTATTTCCAGCAAATCTACCTCAACACAAGTTCCTTGCTGGCATACGAGATGGCCAACAACCTGACCTCTCGCCCCGATCTGGCCCTCACCTACTACCCATCTGTTCTGGAGTCCTACTGGTTTGTCGCTAAAACGTTAAACACGATGGAAACGGCTCTCCAGAAAGGATCTTTTCCATCTCCGGTAAAATTAAATCATAAAATGATACGTTTTATGACTTGAGTCGGCAATAACATATGGTCTTCTAAAAAATCTAAAAAATAAAGATTCCTTCTTATATTTGAAGAAAGACAAATCTCTTTCAGCCTATTACAGCACGATTTTGATGAGCGTGTTTTTGTTGTTGATAATGGTTGTTGATGGTTGTTGTTGTTGTTGTTGTTGTTGTTCTTGTTGTTTGGTTTTGTATGTTAACGTCGTTCTTATAACATTAATTTTACAGGTCATGACAGAAGTATACACTATGCTAGAGGAAGTCTGCCTTGGCGCTATGACTAAAGATATCCTCTCTAAGGCCCAGTCCGAAGTTGAAGAGAAATACTTTTTTGACGACTTCCTTGGCAACGCGGACACATACCTTTTTGGTCAACCAATTGTAAGTACATAGAATTTAATTCAAGGTGAATTTTGTACTGTGGTACCTGAACTATAGCGTTGAAATTGTATGGCGTCTAGCTTTGTTCTATTCTAGTTTATTACTTTGACCTTGAACCTTGAACCTTGAAATGTTCGATGTTGTAGACCTTTCGATCTTTTCATCGGTCTAAATTGTATGGTCCTAGTACTAGTATGTGGCATGCGTGGCTTAGACGATGTTTTACATATCATATAGTACTGGGCTGTCTCAATTAACCTAAGAGGCACATTGGGGGTTGTACAGAGAGGGGTGATTCTCCCAGCACTTGTCCAAACGATTCTTAAAGCAGTTCACAGTTGGTGCCGTCACAACACTCTCTGGTAGGCCATTCCAGTCATTTACCACTCGGTGAGAAAAGCTGTTGCTGTGTGAGTTTAGCCTGCAGCGATGTTTGTAGATTTTCAGGCTGTTTCCTCTGGTGTCCCGAGAATTCCCAATATCAAAGTGCGGGCGATCAGTGTCGTATACGCCATGGATGTATTTCCACAAGTCTATCATGTCACCTCGTTTGCGGCGGAATTCTAGGCTTGGGAGTTTCAGAGTTGCTAGGGGGTCTTGGGACGGTTTATGCTGTGGTTGCCAGACTGAATGGCCATATTCCAGGAGAGGTCTTACCAGGCTTTTGTATAGACATACAAGGAGGTCCTCTGTGAGGAAATCAAAGGTGCGTCTGATAACCCCTACAACTTTGTTGGCTTTCGCTGTGCTTCTTGAGACATGTTCTTTAAAACTGAGGTCGTTGTTCACATAGAAGGGGGCGTTTGTAGCAGCCTCTGCTTGACTCTCTAGAAATAGATCAGACAGCGCGTAAAATTCTTGTATATCTTAATGGCATGTATCCTTGTAAATGTTTCCTATTAACTAACATAAAAATAAGTATGTAGCATAAAAATTAACAAAATATGAAAAGTAAGAGTGGGTGGGTGAGAGAGGGTAAAAAGAGGAAAATAGGAGAGAGTGGGAGAAATAGAAAGAGAGAGAGAGAGAGAGAGAGAGAGAGAGAGAGGGATGGGAGAGAGAGACAGACATACAGACATACAGATAGACAGAAGACAGACAGACAGACAGACAGACAGACAGACAGACAGACAGACAGACAGACAGACAGACAGACAGAGACAGAGATACAGAGAGAGACAGAGACAGAGAGAGAGAGAGACAGACAGACAGACAGACAGACAGACAGACAGACAGACAGAGACAGGGATACAGAGAGAGACAGAGACAGAGAGAGACAGAGACAGAGAGAGACAGATTTTTTACGTAAACGTCAAGAGTACTGTAATTCCAGGTACACAAATGTAATATATCCAACCTAAATTTGTGAATAAACAAAAGTTGTCCTTATTAATTCTATCTTCTCGTATCTCTCTTTTGATGCTATTGTTTTTATAATTGTTGTTGTTGTAACATTAGAAAAGTCAATCAATTTTCTTGAACCATTTCTTCAGATCATGACAGAAGTATACACCATGCTGAAGGAAGTTTGTCTAGGCTCTATAACTACAGATATCCTTTCTAGAGCTCAGTCCGAGTTTCAAATGAAATATTTCTTTGACGACTTCCTTGGCAATGGGGACACTGATCTCTTTGGCAAATCAGTTGTAAGTGTAAAGTAGTTGTATACATTGTTTTGTTTGCTGTTTAAAACGGCGACGATATCTTTCATGTACTTTTTTAATTTTTATTACGATTGTTATAGGAGGAAGGTGTATATGGGGTTGTTTTGGGGATATTTGTTTTCAAACAAATTCGTTGGCAATGATGTTGTTAATAGAAAGCCTCCCCCTCCCCCCCCCCCCTTGACATTCTATTTGTGTACAGTCATTTACATGCACTTTAAAATGTTTTACCAACTTGAAACAGGTGATTAAATACGCCAACTGTCAATCATACGCAATTCTTATTATAAATATGTAACATCGTAAACATATAAAAATATTCATTGTTGCTTTTTTATGTTTGTTTTTTTTTTGAAATGACAGTTACATGCACTTATATGACTATGGTGTTAAGCGTTGCATGACGAAAAGAATTAATGGGAAAGAAGTTTTATGAGTTATCATCCTTGTTCATAATCATAATCAGAGCAACAGACAAACGATTTCGTGAACAACTACAGATTAAAGCTAAAGTTCCAAATTATTCATACGGAATAAGTATAATATGTCTTGCAAATGGTACAGATTAGAAAATAATAACAGAAACGGTACGCTCAGTCTGTTAGTTCTTTGTCAAGGCAGGCAGATTATCGCATTGTTAGGCACACGGAATAGAATATTTTCACATTTAAAGTAGAAATTGTAAAATAACCATCATCGTGGTTACTCAAGATGCATCTGACATTCAGCGATTCCAAGTATGAACAAAAATAAGATTAATTGATATACGGTCATGTCACTTCTGATTAACTTTTTTGTTCACAGAAAAGACACGAAGACAGAATGTTTACCACCGCCATGGGAGCGAACGCTCTCCTCTATACCTGGACAATATATGACGACCATACAGGAAAAGTTCACAGAAAAGACACGAAGACAGAATGTTTACCACCGCCATGGGAGCGAACGCTCTCCTCTATACCTGGACAATATATGACGACCATACAGGAAAAGTTCACTACAGAGAAGGCAAGTATTGGCTTTCTCTCTACTTACAGGAACATAGGGCCAAAGTTATGAGACTACTGATTCGAAACCAACGATAGGGCAAAAATGCATGTGTCCAATTTCTTCCTCTACCGTTTATGTTGGTGTAAGTACAATGTGACTGGCTGAGATAGAAGTCATGGTATCCCCACACTCTGTTCCTTTGTGGCAGCACATAAAATTGTCACGTGTTAGTCTTGGGGCCCGTCCACAATATCGCCTAAATTGTGCTGACGCATGACGCTAAACAACTAAACAAACAAACAAACCACTCGCGATATAGCCCAGTGACTGACGTTGGACATTACGATATCAATCAACAAACTTATCTCCCTTTCCACCAATGTGCGTGTAGTTTATCAACATATTTTGGCATATTGAAGTATGTAATGCTTTAACAACCCTACTCCACCGCCACTTGATAATATAGACACATCCACAGTTAGACATTAGAAACCAGTCAACACTGATCTCCCTTTCCATCAATGTACGTGTGGCCCTTTCCATCATTGTGCCTGTGGTTTATCAACATAATTTTATTTTGGGACATTGAAGTATGTAATTCATTAATAACCCTGCCCCACCGTCCCCTACCAATTAAGACACACCCGCATTTAGACATTAGAAACCAGTCAACACTGATCTCCCTTTCCATCAATGTACGTGTGGCCCTTTCCATCATTGTGCCTGTGGTTTATCAACTTTTGGCACATTGAAGTATGTAATTCTTTAAGAACCCTGCCCCACCGCCACCTACCAACACAGATACACCCGCAGTTAGACATTAGAAACCAGTCAACAATCTAGCCTCTCCGCCAATGCATTTGTGTATGTATGTGTGTGTGTGCTTTTTTTATAAACTTATGTTTTGGATCATTATAATTACGGTCAATAATAATGTATCCTTTGACGCCCCCCCCCCCCTCTCTCTCTCTATTTTGCACCACCTGCGGTTCTCAATGCAGACACGCCAGCCGAGGTCCAATCTCTGATCGCAGGCACCATCAACTGGCTGAGCGAGTACACCCTGAGTGGGCAGTACAAGCCTTGGAACGCCTTCTTCTCTGGGTCTGTTAAGGGCCTTTCCGTAAGTCCGTGAAAGATAACGAGTTTTAATGCATGTACCCTCTATTTTTGACAGATTATAGTTTTGTGTGGCACAAAACGTACTAGTTTGGACTTTGTGGTTTTTGTTCTTTTTTAATAATCGCAATTGTGGTCTTTAAGTTTGTGAACGATGTGATAATTTTCGTGAATCTTACAAATATTTAATTGATTCATTCGTTTTACAGCATTTAATAATAGTGCCTATGGGAGAGATATGTTTCTTTTTCCGCTCTTCTCTTTGAAAAAGGTCATGAAAGTAGTTCCAATAACTAAAACTGTATGAAACAAGCCTGCGCAATCGTATGTAGGATTTCATTTTAGTTTTTTTTCCTCTCTCTGATATATAATTATTTATCTCTCTCTCTCTCTCTCTCTCTCTCTCTCTCTCTCTCTCTCTCTCCCCATCCCTCTTTCTCTCCCTCTCCTCGTTTTCTTTTCTCTTTTTCTCATGCCTGTCCACCACGAAACGATAATGATGTCTTTTCGCAATAACTTGCTATGATTATTCATCTCTTCCTGTATCAGTGCCTCCCTTTCTGGTATCCTGGCAACCGCTTTGAGCTGCTCAATGGCACGGCCATTAAGGACTGGTCTAAGATTCCAAAGGATCCCTTCGTCTACGGCGTGGAGGGATACATCCCCAAAGACACGTACGAGGCCATGATGAAAGAGAAACACTTTGGGCAGGACACGCCCATCGAGTTCCCAGGATACAACGTCAATGAAGAGTTCTTCCCCTTCTGGTCATCCGAGTCTTACACCTACTCCTGCGTGCTTCTAGCTGTTCCAGATTCGAGAACATCGGTGGCTAAATATATGGACCTCGCTAAACTAACTTTTTTTTTTTTTTTACATATAGATATAGTATGTTTTACTGCACATGTAGCTTGGGTGTAAATGTGTATTAATTTATTTGAGTCATGATAGACACATTTGAAAACGTAACTTTGAAATTGTTTTTTTTTTTAGATTTGATATTGCAGTTTTCAATATAGGGGTAGGCTTATTCTGTACTTGGATTCGCTCGGTTTTGAAAAATAAACATCTGGATGAAAAATAAAATTATTTTGTTCAATTTTTTACTTAAAGTTTCGGTACTTTCCAACATTAAAAGCCAGATCATTATGCACGGCCTTAAGGCCTTCAGGTCTTTACAAGAAAAAAGCTAGTGCTGTATTTTCACAATACATGTTCCAAAGGGGAAACAATGAGAAGTTACTCTCTTTCTCTCTCTCTCTCTCTCTCTCTCTCTCTCTCTCTCTCTCTTTAAAGTAATGTAACTCTTATCA
Organism: Elysia chlorotica; assembly: GCA_003991915.1. Taxonomy (NCBI): domain Eukaryota; kingdom Metazoa; phylum Mollusca; class Gastropoda; family Plakobranchidae; genus Elysia; species Elysia chlorotica. The sequence continues at coordinate 143,051 of RQTK01000511.1, forward strand.
TTTTAAACTTTAAAAAAAACTTGCTTTTGCTATAAATTATGAAATAAATGTGAGGCATTGATAATGGTTAATACATGAAAGATTGTTTTATGAATATGAGCATGAATTTCCTCCTTTCTTTAAACACCAAATCTCCAACCGCTTATTTTAAAAGTAGTCTACATAAATTATCAGGCGATGCTCATAATTTGTATATGTTGATAACGTGAAAGTTCAGAAATAATCAAAACACGTAGACTATTACCAAAATTAATATTCATCTTAAAGACAACCTGGTCTATGAAGATGGTACACAGTATGGTCAAATCTTATAGCCCACTACTTTTTAAAATGAATACATTTCAATACACTATTAATTCAATCATAGAGTTGCTTATTTTCCTGATACACCATCAGACTGTAATTTTTTTTCATAAAAATAAATCAGTGCTGAGTGAATAACACTGCATCACTTATAAAGATTCTCGAATCAATCGTACAAGAAAACACGAATAGATATCATTATTATCCATCGGCTTCTACTACATTTTTACGTTGTCTTCGTGTAAATTGAGATAGGCAATTGCCCTTAATTCTTAGATAAAAGCCTATTTTTTTTCCAGTGGCAGGTCAAGGTACTGTGTCAAAAACCGGCTCACTTTATATCTCTTGAGAAACAATAGTAACGGAAAATAGCAATAGCAACCACAAAAAAATTAAAAACAAAACAAAAACAACACTGAACCAAAACAACAATTATTGTTACACAGTCTACTGTGACAGCAAGCCTGGGCCTGTCGTCAAAACGTGATAAGAATGACAGGGAGATGAGGGAGAGAGAGAGAGAGAGAGAGAGAGAGAGAGAGAGAGAGAGAAGAGTCTCTAGGAAATGGTGAATAATAAATGGGAAGGATAAAATAGTAAGAATGGAAAAAACAGCTGAGTAAGCGCCAGATAGTTCACTGGTAGTTATCTGGACTAATGAGCTGAATGTCCCAGGTTTGAATCTCTGCTGATAAGATAAGACAAGATGGGCCTTTATTCCATAAGGAAATTATTTTTTTGTTCTTGGTCATGCATATTATTTGATTCAATATAACAACATCAATACGTATGTGAGATAGGAGAGAAAAAAAAGGATATATAAGTATTTTACACTCACGTCTAACACTGTTGAAATTATACACGGTTAAACACACATACGGTAATTGTTATATTTAGAAAAATATACATCTTTACGCATGTGAATTACAAGATAGCATTTGTTTTGCAGGTAATCAGGTTTTACTCTACGCAAAAGTTATGTTTTTTCCTGTGGCATTCTATATTTAAATCTGTAGGCTGCTGTGCCTGACACATGTCATCACAGTGGAATGCCTCTTGTCTAATCTTTACCCACAAGAGTCATAGAAATATTCAACATGCGCAAAAACAACCACAACAAAAACATTTTGATAATGATATAATTTTATTACAAACTTGAAGGCCAAATGTAGGCCAAGATGTAGGCCTAATCTAGGGCCGGCTTTATAAATAAAAAGTATGTCCGGAGTTGATTGTTAATTGGCTCAAGCAGTCTAAGCATTATAACTGTCTCTGCACCATAAGAGCAATCATGGATGCTAAAGTTAACTTAATATTGGCTGTCTTAACTTTAATGGTCGCTGGATTCCAGATGCCCATTGTGAATGGTCTTGCATTCCCTCCAAACGGTATGTATATGGAAGTTGATTTTAAAAATGGAAGAGGTAATTTTAGAAGATCTTCTTATCTAGAGTCAAATGTCAAGACGAGCAACTTTCACTTGTATGGTCGTAAAATTTCTAACGTCTTGAGAAGGAAACGTTTAGCTTAAATTTTGTTTTTTATTGAATGTAGAATTTATATGTTAATATTATAAATTATGCTATGCTTCCATTTTTACTGAAGTTGACTTTTTGGCACATCAAAGTCCTAAGTGGCACAAGTAATGCTCAATAGTAAAGAATTTGATATCATAAAGCTTGTTCAGATAGCCCATTTGAACTAAAATGTTCAAACTTTACAGATTAGCATTATTATGTTATTTTAAAGCTAGGACTGAGGAGACACGTGATGAATGAGTTTCTTAGTTGGTTTTTGTTGTGGTTGTTTTTTAAATAGAATTATTTGTGTTTTTTTAATTTAACAGATCCATCACCACAGGAACCTGTAGCATTTGCCTTTGCAAAACATTTTCAAGATGAGATGGTCTTACAAAGAGCTCCTCAGAGTGCAAATATCTATGGGTTTTCCCCTAGCATTGGAGAGAAACTTGTTATGATGGTATTGTATGCAAGCACCATGCTTTAGAATTAACTCACTGGAAACCAGGGTTTGATATGATAAATAGCTAATATTGAATACCAAAAATTGGGAAAGGTGTTCAGTGAGTTAAAAATTTATGTGGAAATTTCAAGCACACCATCAAAATTGTGTAGTTTTTCACAAATCACATGCTTCTCAGCGTTTTCGTTATTTTTCTAAACACATTTGGGAAAGACAAATTGAACATTAAGAGTAAGAGTTCTTCGTGTGTTTTGGTTTTATTTTTCAAACAAATGTTGAAATAGTTAATGAGCACATGACATCCAAATATATATTGGAAAACTTCAAATACAGAAACATTATTTTCTTGATTCAGACAGATTTCACCTGTAGCCATTTATATGATCATCACATTTTTTTTTAAATCATTTCCATCAGGTCTTCCTTGGTGTGCAATTTTGGATTTAGGTACCGGTAAACAAAAAGTTGAGAAATATAGTTTTATACCCCACAGGTCTCTCACTCTATGAAGAATGATCGTTATGAAACAACTGTGGAGCAAGGACCAAATCCGGGTGTTGGAGTATGGCTCTTTACACTCGACCCCATGCAAGCAGCAACAGTTGTATCTGTTCGCGTGGAAGGAGAAAATGGTGTGCTCACCCTATCGGATGTTATTTTTGGTGATGTCTGGGTCTGCTCAGGCCAGTCTAACATGGCGTTCACAGTTAATATGGTAAATTTAGTTCTAGTTCAAGAATGTATCTATGACAATCATACTCTCACCCAGATATTATCAGCCATGGAACAAAATTAGAGTTTATGAGAAATATTAAAGTATGCATACATGTTTATAATTTTGATCAACAAGAGGGCAATCATCAGTAAAGAGCTGGTAGGTAATGTAGTGCCATTGTTTTATGCCAGGTCTAGCATAAGGAAAACAAAATGTGACTTGTATTTCATGTTGGTAGATTTTTTCGGAAAATATAAAGGTTTAAATTTGTCTTAGGGCTCTAACGTCAAATTTTCAATATAAATCAGTTTTAGCTGATAAAGTCATTTCCATTTTTACTCAGATGTTACGTGCTGAGGAGGAGTTGGCAGATGCACACAACTACCCGAACATCAGGATTTTTGCTGCGGCTTTGGAAACTTCAGATACTCCTTTGGATGATTTGAAGGATGTCATGGAATCCTGGAGCAAACCCAGCAATGGTAACTCTTTTAATCTTAGTCAAAGCAGTGTGTTTTGTACCCCTGTTTGTATCTCATGGTGTTTCTGTGGACTCACACTTTTTTAATTGTCAATATGTATATTCAGGAATACATACAATTTCAGAGATAAAATATAACAATCATGACATCTATCATCAGGTGATCTAGAAACATAAGCATTAGACCCATAATTGATTACATTTTATAAACTCGATCAAATCATATTGGAATATTTCAAAATTGGATTAAACCACATAAACCATAGTCTAAGATATGATAAATGCTATAATGATGATTTGTCGATAAGTAATATTACTGTTGCAGATTTTTTTTTAATGAAAGTAACATCAGCCATATTTAAGCTTATTTTCATAGGATTCCATTGTGCAACTTTTTCAAAATTTGCTCAGATAATACCTTTTTCTTGTTGTTTTTTTTTTGTCAGCAAGTCTGGGAGGCAATCCTTGGGGCCAGCCATGGAATTTTTTCTCTGCTGTGTGTTGGTTGTATGGGAAGAATATCCACAAAGCTCTAGGCATTCCCATTGGTCTAGTGGATACTAACTGGGGAGGTACCCCTGTTGAGGCATGGTCTTCTCCTGATGCTCTTGATAAATGCAATGTAACTTCAAAGTAAGAATTAGTGCTTTCAACTAATAATACTAGACTAGATCACTACAATTTTCAACCTGCTCAGTTGCTGGTCCCTACTGTCTAGTTGTAATCCATCTACTCTAAAAAAAAATTATAATGGTGAAAGAGGAATAAGTAATGCTGTAGGCCCTACTTCATTTGTGTTATTATCTTTCTTTCTCCTTTCTGGTAAATGAATAGCTTATTTTATTGATAATACGCTTTTGATGTAATTGTCTTATATCTTTTCCTAACGTAAAGCCAGACAATATTCAGTGACCTAGAAGAGCAATACGCCTTAACTTGTAATAGGTGAAACCAGCAGACAGGTAATATTAGCAGAAACTGACATATTCTGAAATCTACACCCTTAATTTATTGTAGCTTATTTCACATGATGATCAAATAGTAAGATTACAAGGCAGTGATAGCCTAAACGATAGGCTAATCATCGCGTCGACCATGAGACAGACAGGAAGCGATCCCCAGTCGAGATAAGACACACACCCCCAGCATTTAAATATAAGCATCTGTTTAATTTGATTATTTATTTTTTGACAGCTAGAGGAAATTATAATTAATGAGAGCACTGTGATGTGAGTGTTCTTAGGTATATCGAGTCTTAGACATTGTATTTTCACTTGCTTAGCTCTGTGGTAAATTTATTTAAGTTAGGGAACAGTGTGTAGAAATTCACTGGGGATCTAGATAATAGAGAGTCTTCTAAGAATAAACCCCCTTACGTAAGTGAACACATAATTAAGAAATGTAAATGCTACTCATCTCCATTGTGATCAGAAAGTATACAGACACAGCAAAAAATTATATAAATAGACGATAAAGACAAACAAAAAATAAACAGGAAAAGAAGTAAACAAAAAATAGTGTGAAATAATTACTGAATAACTAATAAAAAATTTATAGAAAAGATTATCATATCATCTCACAAATCAGTTTATTACTATACAGGAAACCAGCCAGCAGACATAAGAGGGTCTTAAAGCTCTTACACAGATATCGCAAAAAGTGCAGTTCGCTGCAGGGGCATTAGCCCATCTCCGTTAAAAGGCCTTCATTTCCCATTTCCCTTTTTAACCAAAACTAAAATAAGTGAGAAGCTTATAGAAGCCTCAATGTGCTCTGTGTCTTCACTCCATGTGTTTATTGCGCAGATGTTTTATTGACAATTTTTTTTTTCTTCGCACCATTTTCTTGTGTTGTACTTGCCTTTTAAATTCGTGTAGAGCAGTATCTGGAACATAATTTTTAGCATCTGGCCTTATACATCAGGTGGGGCATTCATTGCTTGATCAAACTTTACATTTCTGTCCTTAATTGGGTTTTTTTTTAACACCTTCTTATTTAAGTGCTATTCGTGGGCCTCAAGCAAACTCTGTGTTATGGAATGCTATGGTACATCCATTTCTTGGCATGACAATTTATGGAGCCATCTGGTACCAAGGTAAGTCAAGTGAACATTTTTATCTTTTTTTACTCATCTGTAAAATGTCAAATTTTATATTGATTATACACAGTGAATAAAAAGGCCTAAACACATAATATATAATAATGTAAGAACAAAGTTAATTGCAATTTATGCTCTTGAATTTTATACCCATTAGTAAAGGCTGAATTGGACATGTGTGCCAATATATTTTTGCACAGGATACATAGTAAAATATGATATTTAGTTCAGGAAATGGTCAATATATTGTGATCATATAAAAGTGAATCAGCCAACTTGAGTTAACTACTTGATTTACTCTGTTTCATTAGGTGAACGGAATGCAAGGCACCCGCTAGTAGATAGGTATGCCTGCACATTTCCTGCAATGATTGATGATTGGAGGAGTAAATTTCACTCTGTGTCAAAAGGACAAACCAATGACACGTTTCCATTTGGTTTTGTTCAGGTGTGTAGCACTATAATTGCAAGTTATATTTGGTTGGATTAACTAATATAATATATATATATAGGAATATTATTTGATAATTGATTAGCTTGATGTAATGATTGTTTCATGCCATATTACCCTGAGAAACAAAAAACATGTATTACTATTATTATATGAAATTATTTTGTTTAGTAATTTTTATATTTCATAAGCAGTGATGAAAAATAAAACTTGTAACAGTTGAAGCAACATTGTAAGTTTAAAATTTATGTTGTCTAGTATTTGGTATTGAATACAACAAATAACAATACTAGAGGAAGTACAAATATTTCTTTCAATTATTTGTGTTCATGCTTGATGATCTCATGTTTAATCTATTGCTATTCAAAGGGGAAAAATCTACATGGAAAGCAGTTTGCTAACTAGCAAGTGTGTCGTGTAATGAATTATTTTCATAAGTTATTTTGAATAATATTCTGCTTTTTTTTTCTTCCTGACTTAAGTTAGCTACCAATAGTCCAGACCCCAGCAAATCTTTTGGTTTTCCTGATATAAGGTGGCATCAAACAGCTGATTATGGATATGTGCCCAATGAACGCATGCAGAATGTCTTTATGGCCGTTGCCATGGATCTCCCTGGCTTTACATCCAAGTTTGGTAGGTAAGTAGGAGGGATTCTGTATGAGTGTCATTCAGGCTAAGAATCATCAGTGAACTATTGCTTGAGAACATCTCGATCGTTCACCAAGTCACTATAAGGGGTTATTTAAGTTGTGAAATCACTCAAATCAAAGCAAATTGGCTTGTAAGGGTTGGTTGACTACCTCTAATTGATCTTGTTTCCATGCAACTTTGAAGCATGCATACAATGTTTTTCAACTTTTCAAAACTTTTTTCTTTACCTTTTCCTCAAAATTTGTTCCATTCCTTACAGTCAGTACCTTTAATTACCATTTTCTTAGCTGGAGACAAAATAGCAATGAAATATGTAAGTAGCTAAGAGGAAAAAAAATCAAGAATAGCCCTTGTTTTCGCTTGATTGAAATCAGTTGTGGAAATGTTCATTTCATAGCATAGTACGTGTAAGTAGAGCATAGAAAACTATTCAGCAAACCAGTGGAGCCAATTTTTCGTAAATTTACGGGTTTTTCAATACAGAAAAAAAGAAGTTGGTAGGTGGGATTTTAGTAAAAGTACAATGTGCCAAGGGGTTGTGTCTTGTGATGTACAAGCTATTTTTTTAGCGTTTAAGTTCAGTTAAAAATATTAATCCAGGTAACATCACTGAGGAAACGTTATTGTCAATTATGGTCTTATGTCATTTTTTAACCCTTCGGCTGAATGTTTTTCTCTGCTGAGATCTGATTCCTACAGTTTTTTAATTCATACTGATTTCTTTGGTTTTGTTTGTAAATCAATCATTTAACTGTATAGGAATTGTCATACTTCTTCCCTGTGACTCTGAAACACTTACAACTTCTCATGCTGGAGAGAACACTGACCTGGCTTTTTTATTTCAGCATCCATCCTCAAGATAAAACAGATGTGGGCTACCGCCTATCTCTGAGTGGTCTCAAGTATGCATATGGTAGGGAAGAGGTCTGCCAAGGGCCTTTCCCAAGTAAAATAATCACGGCTGGAAAGCTTATCAACATCACTTATGGCAATGTCAAGACTGTAGAAGTAAGAGATTGGAGTGGATTTGAGGTAAATTATCTGTCTGTGGTATCAACATTTTAACAATATCTGTTTCTTGACACAGCAAATTTCGATGACAGCTTAGTCTTGGCATAGATTTTTTTTTCTTTTCGTTTTACTCCCAAATGAGAACAAAAAAAATTTAAGTATTTTATCTGCTCATTTGTTAAAAGTTTCTTCCATTATTCATACCCTAAACAACTAAACATTTTTATGCTAGTGCTTGTGTAATTTTATACCTTTTATCTCATATAACTAATTTTGAACATGCTCAAGACCATGATCGGAAATTCAGTAAGGTTAATCCCAGACTTACTTTTTAAAGATTTTTTTTTTTCAATTGACATTAGAAAAAGTAGGAATGAAGATTTTAGGAATACCTCAAAAAAAAAAAAAAAAAACTTGGGGGGCTCTCTTTGCAGTTGCTATGCGCTGGAAGCAATGCCAGTGATAAAGTCTGGCTTCCAACAAGACTTATTGAATGACGATTTTAAGAATACCTTTAAATAAAAAACATTTTTGTGTGTGTATATTTGCAGCTACTATGTGCTGGAAGCAAAGCCAGTGATGAAGTCTGGCTTCCAACAAGACTTATTTCCAACTATACCAATACAGTCAGCCTCTACCTCAGCGTGTGTCTCCAAAATCAAAAAGTCATGGGCGTGCGTTATGCATGGAGAGAGAGCCCTTGCAGCTTCAAGAAGTGTGCAATATATGAGACTGTTAATGGGTTGCCTGGACCTCCATTCGTTGCTCTTCTCAATAAAGATGAAAATGGCAAGGAGGTTTTTAACTTTGATGGCCCAACATACCTTTAAGGAAACATTTTATTTCAACAGCCTTTTGGTTGTTACTTTTTTTTATTGCCAAACAAGAACAATATTCTGTGTTATAGTTTAACTTAAATGGCACATTAACGATTAAATTTATATTTTTATACTATTTCAAAACCATTCCATTGTTGAGATTTTTTATATTGTGTGTTATTTAACATGTTTATTGAACTTAGTAGTGAATTTTTTTCATATTAAATTTTTTTGGTGATAAAAAAAAAACAGTTGCTTTATACTAGTCATATCTTTGGAGCCTATCTTAATTTTAACTATAGGTCTAAGTATTAAAAAGGCAAGGAGGTGAGAGAAAGAACAGATTCTGGTTTAAACCAATAGTTGAAACCTGATAAAAATAAATATATTTTTTAGTGTCTGCATTTAGCTAAAATTTTATAAACTGCTTCATATTATTGTTATAAATACATTAAACAATTTCTCAATCTTTTAAGTATTTTAAAATTTAAAACTTATAAGGATTTTTGTTCCAATTGCAAAATTAGAAAATGCATAATACCAGTGCCATACAAAATAATGTTTATATGAAGAAAGAAAGACAAATATTAAATTTAAGACTGTGTTGTCTGTTAGCCTAATTTAGGGTAATATGTCATTATGTTAGATGTGCGGTTACTAAAAAAGTATGACATTCACTTAATTTTTTTGGTGCAAATCACAAGATTTGTAGAACAGTAGCTAATGTTAATGTAACTTAGGGCAAATAACACCTGATATAAGAAAGAAAAAAGAAATATATTTTTCGAGATATACACTGTTTTTTCTTCTACATCTTTATGTAAATGTCATTGTTTTAATCATACCAATAGCTTATCAATAGAACAAAAAGTTTAGAATAGTGATTGGTTTTATTGACATAATTTTTTTTTATGTTGGTTTAGAAAAATAATTATTGTCTGTTCTCAATAAAACATTGTCCTATTAGTACCTTTACCCCACTGAAAAAGATGAGTAAAGTTGTAATTCAAAATTTTTCAAATAAATTAGGCCCTATAACTTTTGAGCACAACATTTGAAACTGTCGTAAGAAAAGTACTTCTTTGTTTAGATAAATCAAATGCACTTAAAAAGTGTCCATCCAAAAGCCACATGTATATTTAATGTGAGTTGGGTTTTCATCTACACATTTATCAAAATGAATAATAAACTGAAAGAAATAGGTGAAAAGGTAGGCCTATATATTGAAAAACTATAGAAAAGAAAAATTAATGTGATTCATTATTATTATAATTATTTTGAAGCCTTTGTATTTGAGTGCTTTCTCTGGCCTTTTCAGAGGATTTCATGCAGCTGAGCTCACTAAGAAAATCTCAGATAGCAAAATGTTCTACTTAATATGCATGACCAACGTCATTTATATAGTTATATCTACATGTATGTTTCTCTGTGATAAAGGTTTGTTTTACTTTTACAGTTAATAAGATAAAAGTCATTTTTTTTTCTTTTATTAGTTTCTAGTAAAATTAATTTATTTGTAAGAACATTTGACTAAGGTTTACCTTGTTTGTCTCTAAAGTCTGTTGATGTATGTTATTTTATGTTTATTTTTTTCTTATAATTGATGTACTTATTTACCCGATTAAGTCAATATTTACAGCATTTGAGAACATTTGTAGTTGTTACCTAATTGCCCTCATGCACACGATTATTTCGATTAAAGAAGTGGATAAACTATTGCATTGGTACATAGTTTTTTTTTATTTATTCTTCCTGTTGTTTTTGTTCTTTTTTTTTTTTTTTTTGGGGGGGGGGGGGGGGGGAGGGTATAAAAAAGGATTATTTTGTCATTCGCTGGAAGTTAGAGCTGATGAAAAAGGTGGGGTTCCTTAAATGTATGCAAATTCTGCTATTTCGATTTGTGACAGAAATAAGAATGATCTAGTCAACTATTGCTATACACATCAACTTTAAGACAGCAGATGAATTCAACCAATTACATTCATTGCAGCACATAAAACTGTCAGACGTTGTGGTCCGTCCACAATGTGCCTATAGTGCTGATGTTGGACACTAAGCAATAACCAACCAACTTCAAAAGCATCAAGCGGGACAAAGCTACCATGATACATTGATAGTATCAAATGTTCTGAGCCTAGAATATGCTAGATTTAAAAGCTTTGGAAGTTAAAGGTAAACTTTATTCATCCAGTGTGTAGTTTTGTTTTTAGAAGGTTGTTGTATGTAAGTGGTTTGCATAACAAGAAGCGATTTCGACCCTGTTGATTTGATATTTTGAAAGTGGCTACGTAAAAATTAATAAGGCTGGGAAAGGCCTTTTGTTTGTTAAAATTTAAAGATCCTTTCTCTATAATTTAGTTTAGTCTCCTCTAACTCAACAGGATAATTATATTACTGGTTGTATCATAACTTGATTCAGATGAAGGCATTAAATGCTAGTGTGTGTGTGTGTAGGTGAGTTGTCTATAATTTGTCTTTATTATTTTGGGTTGGTTGTTAGGTTAACATGTAGGGGACTCATGGTTCAAATAACGCCAAACATTGAGAGCTGATCTATACCCCATGAAAAAGGTGAGGTTTAAATGTATGCAAATTCTGCTATTTGGATTTGTGACAGAAATAAGAATGGTCTAGTCAACTATTGCTATACACATCAACTTCCATGCTTTAAGACAGCAGATGAATTCAACCATTTACATACATAGCAGCACATAAAGTTGTAAGACGTGACTCTTGTGGTCCGTCCACAATGTGCCTATAGTGCTGATGTTGGACACTAAGCAATAACCAACCAACTTCAAAAGCATCAAGCAGGACAAAGCTACCATGATACAATGTACATTGATAGTATCAAATGTTCTGAGCCTAGAATATGCTATTGCTAGATTTAAACGTTTTAAAAGGTAAGGATAAACTTTATTCATCCAGTGTGTAGTTTTGTTTTTAGAAGGTTGTTGTATGTAAGTGGTTTGCATAACAATAAACATGTTATCTTTTTCAATTAGCTTTTTTTTAATATGGGCATTTTTTGTGCCATCAAGCAGGCTTATACTGTAGTTAAGTAGAGCCGTCCATAGCTTTTATGTAGAGTTGGTTTCTCTCACCCGCTGCAGATGAGACAGGGGTCATGGTATCCCTGCCCTGTCTCTTGTGTGACAGCATATAAATTGTCAGTCGTCAGTCTTGGGGCCCACAATAAAGTCTATAATTATAGTGCTGACGTTAGACGTTAACTCAACTCAACTCACACCACTGTATTACATGGCTTTGAGTGTAATAATACCATACGACATCAAGGAATTGGACGAATAAATAGCACAGAAAGACACGATGGGGATACATAGTATAGAAGACAAACTATTCTACAAACGACGCAGGATAGTGAGTAACAACTATCGCATCGCAAATTGCCATGCTCTTTAGGTTTTCTTTCGTTGGTATCGTAAATTATGATGCAATTTAATTTCGATTTTAATTCCCATCTTTAAAATCGATACATCCTGGTTCATATTCAACCAAATAAGATGCACATTTATTACTATTTATCTCAAATATCTTATATCAACATAAAAAGTAAGAGGAAGCGATTTCGACCTTGTTGATTTGATATTTTGAAAGTGGTTACGTAAAAATTAATAAGACGGGGAAAGGCCTTGTTTGTTAAAATTTAAAGATCCTTTTTCTATAATTTAGTCTCCTCTAACTCAACAGGATAATTATATTACTGGTTGTTTCATAACTTGATTCAGATGAAGGCATTAAATGCTAGTGTGTGTGTTAGTGTGTATGTGAGTAGGTGAGTTGTCTATTAATTTTGTCTTTTTTTTATTTTAGGCTGGTTGTTAGGTTAACATGTAGGGAACTCAAATAACGCCAAACATTGTGGAAAAAGTTTCATGCATCCCCAATTTTACTCGCCCATGGGTCATAATTCTTACTGTAAAGCAAAAAGAGAAAAAATCAATCTATGGCGAAGATTCTTGTGGTCTAAGCTAGATATTTTATTTTCATGCACATGTTCCTTTTTTTTTTTTTTTTTACTAATAGTCAGAGCGTATTTGAACGAAAACATCAATTTAAAAGTATCAGTACGAAACACATCACATATGAACAGTGTAACGGGACGTATGTTTTCTTCCTTCCATGAGCGGTGGAAAAGAATGCCCGTTTTTTCCACCTTACATAAACGGTGGAAGAGAGCGCGGCCTTTACATATCGTAAGCTACATTGGAATTTGGTGGGTGGCCTCTTTCTTTAAAAAAAACGTGAACAAAATCATATGATAGTAATGTTGTATTTCTTATTTTAACAGTCTGCTGAGTGGGCTAAAGCATAATAAGCTTATTCTTTGTTTGTTTGTTTTTTGCGGTCACGTGACTTTTGTGATGAAGAGGTTTTGTTGTCAGAGGCTCAAAGCTGCTGTCATGTGATATTGAGAGGCACTTTCGTTTTCATATTTTAACAATAAGCTTAATAATCAATTTCTAAGATCTCAACCTGAACCCTCTCATTGTACCGACCTTAAATTTGACGCCTTCATGTTCGGATCTAATTTAGATCTAGATCTAGCCTAGATCTATATCTATAGATCTGCAGAGTATTACTCAAGCAGTCTAAGCATTATAAGTTTATAACTGTTTCTCTGCACCATAAAAGCAATCATGGATGCTAACTTTAACTCGATATTGGCCGTCTTAATTTTAATGGTCACTGGATTCCAGATGCCCATTGTGAATGGTCTTGCATTCCCTCCAAACGTTATGCATATGGAGGTTGACTTTAAAAAGGGAAGAGGTAATTTTAGAAGATCTTCTTATCTGGAGTCAAATGATCAAGACAAGAACAATTTTCACATGTACGGTCGTAAAGATTTCTTGCGGCTTAAAAAGGAAAAGTTTAGCTTTAATTTTGTTTTTTATTTTATGTAGAATCTATAGATCTCTATGTTAATATAATAAAATTATGCTATGCTTCCATTTTTAATGAGGATGACTTTTTGGCACATCAAAGTCCTCGGTGGCACATGTAATGCCAGATAGTAAAGAATTTGATAATTATAATGTAGCTTGCTCAGATAGCCCATTTAAACAAAAATGTTTAAACTTTACAGAATAGCATCATATTTTATTTTAAAGCTAGGACTGAGGAGACACATCATGAATGAGTTTTTTGGTTTCTATTTTTTTTTTTATATATATCCAATAATTTGTTATTTTATATCACAGATTTTCACAGAGATCCATCACAACAGGAACCTGTGGCATTTGCCTTTGCAAAACATTTTCAAGATGAGATGGTCTTACAAAGAGCTCCTCAGAGTGCAAATATCTATGGGTTTTCCCCTAGCATTGGAGAGAAACTTGTTATGATGGTATTGTATACAAGCAACATGCTTAAATAGAATTAACTCACTGGAAACCAGGGTTTGATATGATAAATAGCTAATATTGAAAACCAAAAATTTGGAAAGGTGTTCAGTGAGTGAAGGATTTTTCAAGCACACCATCAAAATTTGTATGTATGTCCTTGGAATTATTTCTGTTCAGACGGCGTGTACTTTTCGCAGATTCAAATATACACAAGCAAACGCATGTGTAGTTTGCACTCTGTTTTTTAAGAGTGTTCAGACGTGTATTTTCGAGTGTATATTTTGATGGGATGCGCATCGACTGTCATGTGATCTTGTTTATTTGACGTCATCGATCGAAATGGCGGCATACAATGAAGACCAGAAACCTAGATCTAGTTCTGCTAGCGAAGAAGAACAATGGAGTACCAGTGAAGAGGAAGATGCAATTGTTTGCTGCTCTTACAATCTCTCCCAGCAAAACGGAAAAAGAGCAAACAGAATTTTTTTAATAGCCTGGATTTTTTATATCATATAAAATTGGTCGTTCCTCCAGACATTATATGAAGGCTTCTGCAGTCGCCATTTATGTGTTTGTTTTGAAGACCGCGGGTCACTAGGGTTCACGCATGCGCAGTGACCCCTTAATTGCATGTGTATATCAGAGTCAAACATACACATGCGAAACAGACTGGTGTGAACACTGTTGTTTGGTGCATGCCGAAAACAGAGTGAAAAGTACACATGGTCTGAATGCTCTGGACGCTTGTGTATTTTTGACTCTGATATAGACATGCAGTGGCCTCTTTCACTTAAAAAAAAAACGTAAACAAAATCATATGATAGTAATGTTGTATTTCTTTTTTTAACAGACTGCTGAGTGGGCTAGAGCATAATAATCTTTGGTTGTTGTTTTTTTGCGGTCACGTGACTTTTGTGATGAAGAGGTTTTGTTGTCAGAGGCTCAAAGCTGCTGTCATGTGATATTGAGAGGCACTTTCGTTTTCATATTTAACAATAGTAATAAAGTTCTAAGATCTCACTGAACCCTCTCGTCGTGCCGACCCTAAATTTGACGCCTTCATGTTCAGATCTAATTTAGATCTAGACCTAGCCTAGATCTATATATCTGCAGAATATTAGTCAAGCAGTCTAAGCATTATAACTGTTCCTCTGTACCAGAGAAATCATGGGTGCTAACTTTAATTCGATATTGGCTGTCTTAACTTTAATGGTCACTGGATTCCAGATGCCCATTGTGAATGGTCTTGCATTCCCTCCAAACGTTATGCACATGGAGGTTGACTTTAAAAATGGAAGAGGTAATTTTAGAAGATCTTCTTATCTGGAGTCAAATGATCAAGACAAGAACAATTTCACATGTACGGTCGTAAAGATTTCTTGCGGCTTAAAAAGGAAAAGTTTAGTTTAATTTTGTTTTTTATTTTATGTAGAATCTATAGATCTCTATGTTAATATGATAAAATTATGCTGTGCTTCCATTTTTACTGAGGATGACTTTTTGGCACATCAAAGTCCTCGGTGGCACATGTATGTAATGCCAGATAGTAAAGAATTTGATATATAATTATAATGTACTTATGTAGCTTGCTCAGATAGCCCATTTAAACAAAAATGTTTAAACTTTACAGAATTAGCATCATATTTTATTTTAAAGCTAGGACTGAGGAGACACATTATGAATGAGTTTTTTGGTTTCTATTTTTTTTTTATATATCCAATAATTTGTTTTTTTTCACAGATTTTCACAGAGATCCATCACAACAGGAACCTGTAGCATTTGCCTTTGCAAAACATTTTCAAGATGAGATGGTCTTACAAAGAGCTCCTCAGAGTGCAAATATCTATGGGTTTTCCCCTAGCATTGGAGAGAAACTTGTTATGATGGTATTGTATTCAAGCACCATGCTTTAGAATTAACTCACTGGAAACCAGGGTTTGATATGATAAATAGCTAATATTGAAGACCAAAAATTGGGAAAGGTGTTGTGTTACAAAGGTTTTGAGTAGCATTAATCTTCTAAGGGACTGTACAGACGAAGGATTTTTTCCATGTGTATGTCCTTGGAATTATTTCTGTTCAGACGGCGTGTACTTTTCGCAGATTCAAATATACACAAGCAAACGCATGTGTAGTTTGCACTCTGTTTTTTAAGAGTGTTCAGACGTGTATTTTCGAGTGTATATTTTGATGGGATGCGCATCGACTGTCATGTGATCTTGTTTATTTGACGTCATCGATCGAAATGGCGGCATACAATGAAGACCAGAAACCTAGATCTAGTTCTGCTAGCGAAGAAGAACAATGGAGTACCAGTGAAGAGGAAGATGCAATTGTTTTCTGCTCTTACAATCTCTCCCAGCAAAACGGAAAAAGAGCAAACAGAATTTTTTTTAATAGCCTGGATTTTTTATATCATATAAAATTGGCCGTTTCTCCAGACATTTTTTAAAGGCTTCTGCAGTCGCCTTATTTATGTGTTTGTTTTGAAGACCGCGGTTCACTTGGGTTCTCGCATGCGCATTGATTCTTTGATTGCATGTGTATATCAGAGTCAAACATACACATGCTAAACATTTTGGTGTGAACACTCTTGTTTGGTGCATGCCGAAAACAGAGTTAAAATTACACATGGTCTGAATGCTCTGGTCGCTTGTGTATTTTTGACTCTGATATACACATACAAATTGGCTGCGCAGAGTGGTGTGAACACAAAAAAAAATATACACATCGAAAATACACGCGGAAAACATACTGGTGTGTACACTCACAAAGGTGTTTAGTGAGTTCAAAATTTATGTGGAAATTTCAAGGATCACCATCAAAACTGTGTAGTTTTTCACAAATCACATGCTTCTCACTCTCATCATTTTCGTTTTTTTTCTGAACACATCTGGGAATGACAAGTTAAAATTTAAGAGTAAGAGTTATTTGTGTGTGTGTTTTTTTTGTTTTGTTTTTTTGTTCTCTTTCATACAAATGTGGAAATAGTTAATGAGCACATGACACCCAAATTATATAATTTGTTAAAATTGGAAATCTTCAAATTGTATACAAAACAAAATTTTTCTTGATTCAGACAAATTTTACCTGTAGCCATTTATATGATCATCACATTTTTTTTTATTAATCATTTCTATCAGGTATGCCTATTTCTCAGTGTGCAATCCTTGATTTTGGTGTAAACAAAAAGTTGAGAAATATAATTTTATACCCCACAGGTCTCTCACTCTATGAAGAATGATCGTTATGAAACAACTGTCCAGCAAGGACCAAATCCGGGTGTTGGAGTATGGCTCTTTACACTCGACCCCATGCCAGCAGCAACAGTTGTATCTGTTCGCGTGGAAGGAGAAAATGGTGTGCTCACCCTATCGGATGTTATTTTTGGTGATGTCTGGGTCTGCTCAGGCCAGTCTAACATGGAGTTCACAGTTAATATGGTAAATTTAGTTCTAGTTCAAGAATGTACTCATACTCTCACCCAGATATTATCAGTCATGGAAGAAAATTAGAGTTTAGAGGAATGTTAAAGTATGCATACATTTTTATAATTTTGATCATCGAGAGGGCAATCATCAGTAAAGAGCTGATAGGTAATGTAGTGCCATTGTTTTATGCCAGGTCTAGCATAAGGAAAACAAAATGTGACTTGTATTTCATGTTGGTAAATAATTATATTCCTATCTTATCTCCTAATACAGATTTAGAGCTCTCTTGTAGATTTTTTTGGAAAATATAAAGGTTTAAACTTGTCTTAGGGCTCTAACGTCAAATTTTCAATATAAATCAGTTTTAGCTGATAGAGTCATTTCCATTTTTACACAGATGTTACGTGCTAAGGAGGAGTTGGCAGATGCACACAACTACCCCAACATCAGGATTTTTGCTGCGGCTTTGGAAACTTCAGATACTCCTTTGGATGACTTGAAGGATGTCATGGAATCCTGGAGCAAACCCAGCAATGGTAACTCTTTTAATCTTAGTCAAAGCAGTGTGTTTTGTACCCTTGTTTGTATCTCATGGTGTTTCTGTGGACCCACACTTTTTTAATTGTCAAAATGTATATTCAGGAATACATACAATTTCAGAGGAAAAATATAAAAATGAAAAAAATTCCTATATACTTAGAGTATTTTAATCTAAAATTAAAAAAAAAATACTTAGACCTACTTAGACATACAATCGAAGTTTGAGGCTTTGAGCTTGAGGCTAAATTACTATACTTTCTTGTGGACCTGCGTATCTTTGCCTAATATTACATCTATCATCAGGTGATCTAGAAACATAAGGACTAGACTCATAATTGATTAAATTTTATAAACTAGATCAAATCATATTGGAATATTTCAAAACTAGATTAAACCACATAAACCATAGTCTAAGATATGATAAATGCTATAATTATGATTTGTCAATTAATATTACTCTTGCAGAATTTTTAATGAAAATAACATCAGCCATATTTAAGCTTATATTCATAGGATTCCATTCCTCAACTTTCTCAAATGCTGCTGAAATAATACCTCTTTCTTGTTGTTGTTTTTTTTTTATCAGCAAGTCTAGGAGGCAATCCTTGGGGCCAGCCATGGAATTTTTTCTCTGCTGTGTGTTGGTTGTATGGGAAAAATATCCACAAGGCTCTAGGCATTCCCATTGGTCTAGTGGATACTAACTGGGGAGGTACCCCTGTTGAGGCATGGTCTTCTCCTGATGCTCTTGCTAAATGCAATGTAACTTCAAAGTAAGAATTAGTGCTTTCAACTATTAATACTAGACTAGATTACTACAATTTTCAACCTGCTCGGTTGCTGGTCACTATTATTTGGTTGTATCCATCTTCTCTAAAAAAAATTATTATGGTGAAAGGGGAATCAGTAATGCTGTACTTCATTTGTGTTGTTATCTTTCTCTCTCCTTTCTGGTAAATGAATAACTTATTTTATTGATAATACGCTTTAGATGTAGTTGTCTCATATCCTTTCCTAACGTAAAGCCAGACAATATTCAGTGACCTAGAAGAGCAACTTAACTTATAATAGGTGAAACCAGCAGACAGGTAATATTAGCAGAAACTGACATGTTCTGAAATCTACACCTTTAATTTATTGTAGCTTACATGATGATCAAATAGTAAGAATACAAGGCAGTGATATTTTATTTATAGATTAGATAGGCTAATCAACGCGTCGACCATGAGACAGACAGGAAGCGATCGCCAGTCGAGATAAGACACCCACTCCCAGCATTTAAACATAAGCCTCGGTTTAATTTGATTATTATTTTAAGCTAGAGGAATCATAATTAATGAGAGCACAGTGATGTGAGTGGTGTTAGCTATATCGAGTCTTAGACATTGTATTTTCACTTGCTTAGCTTTACGGTAAATTTATTAAAGTTAGTGAACAGTGTGTAGAAACTCACCGGGGAGCTAGATAACAGAGAGTCTTCAGAGAATCCCCCTTATCGCAAGTGAACACATAATTAAGAAATGTAAATACTACTCATCTCCATTGTGATCAGAAAGTATACAGTCACAGCAAAAAATTATTTAAATCGACGATCAAGCCAAACAAACATTAAACAGGAACGGGTGTAAACAAAACCTGGTGTGAAATATTTACTGAATGACTATTACACGTTTCTAGCCGAGATTATCATCTCATCTCACAAGTCAGTTTCTTACTGTACAGGAAACCAGCCAGCAGACATTAGAGGGTCTTATAGCTCGCACACAGATATCGCAAAAAGTGCAGTTTGCTGCAGGGGCATTAGCCCATCTCCGTTAAAAGGCCTTCATTTCCCATTTCCCTTTTTAACCAAAACTAAAATAAGTGAGAAGCTTATAGAAGCCTCAATGTGCTCTGTGTCTTCACTCCATGTGTTTCTTGCGCAGTTTATTTTTTTTTACAGTTTTTTTTTTTGTGCTCCATTTTCTTGTGTCTTACTTCCCTTTTAAATACTGTGTAGAGCAGTATCTGGAACATCATTTTTAGCATCTGGCCTTATACATCAGGTGGTGCATTCATTGCTTGATCAAACTTTACATTTCTGTCCTTAATTGGGTTTTTTTTTAACACCTTCTTATTTAAGTGCTATTCGTGGGCCTCAAGCAAACTCTGTGTTATGGAATGCTATGGTACATCCATTTCTTGGCATGACAATTTATGGAGCCATCTGGTACCAAGGTAAGTCAAGCGAACATTTTTATCTTTTTTTACTCACCTGTAAAATGTCAAATTTTATATTGATTATATATACACAGTGAAGAAAAAGGCCTGAACACATAATATATTGCTACCTGATAATGTAAGAACAAAGTTAATGGCAATTTATGCTCTTGAATTTTATACCCATTAGTAAAGGCTTAATTGGTCAAGATGCTTTTGCAGGATACATAGTAAAATATGATAGTTCAGGAAATGTTCAACATATAGTGATCATATTTGTGAATCATCCAACTTGAGTTAACCACTTGATCTGCTCTGTTTCATTAGGTGAACAGGATGCACAGCACCCACAAGTAGATAGGTATGCCTGCACATTCCCTGCAATGATTGATGATTGGAGGAGTAAATTTCACTCTGTGTCAAAAGGACAAACCAATGACACGTTTCCATTTGGTTTTGTTCAGGTGTGTAGCTCTACAATTGCAAGTTCTATTTGATTGGATTAACTAATAATATGCTAGCTTGATGTAATGATTGTTTCATGCCATATTACCATGAGAAACAAATTTATGTTTTACTATTATTATATGAAGATATTTTGTTTAGTAATTTTTATGTTTCATAAGCTTAAAAATTGTTATGTGTTCTCTGTGTACAGATGTGTTATTAATGTATATCATTTCTGATGTGCTATATTATCTCAGAAACTAATTTGGTTTGGCATGTGTGCAAAAGAAATAAAAAGAAGAAATTGCATCATTTTAGTATTTGTTCAGCTGAACATAGTGAAAGTTATGATAAAGAGATAAAATCAATGAAATTGGTAATATGACAACCAATTCCCTAGTTTTGCTTTTTTCCTTACTTTTAGCTAAATTCACTTGCTATCTTGTGCAGGGCCGTAGAATACATAGCATTGGAATAAATATTTTTAACTTTTAAGTTTGCATATTTTAATATTTGAAATTTAACTTGTGTGCACTTCATTACTTCAAGCAGTGTCTCAATAATAAAATGATTTTATATTATTTTACATGCCTCATAACAGTGATGAAAAATAAAAACTTGGAACAATTGAAGCAACATTGTAAGTTAAAATTTATGGTGCCTAGTATTTAGTATTGAATAAAACAATACTAGAGGAAGCACAATTATGTGTTTCAATTATTTGTGTTCATACTTGATGATCTCATGTTCAATCTATTTCTATTCAAATGGGAAAAATCTACATGGAAATTCGTTTGCTAAACTAGCAAGTGTGTTGTGAAATGAATTATTTTCATAAGTTATTTTGAATAATATTCTGCTTTTTTTTTCTTCCTGACTTAAGTTAGCTACCAATAGTCCAGACCCCAGTATATCTTTTGGTTTCCTGATATAAGGTGGCATCAAACAGCTGATTATGGATATGTGCCCAATGAACGCATGCAGAATGTCTTTATGGCCGTTGCCATGGATCTCCCTGGCTTTACATCCAAGTTTGGTAGGTAAGTAGGGGTGATTCTGTATGAGTGTCATTCAGGCTAAGAATCATCAGTGAACTATTGCTTGAAAACATCTCGATTGTTCACCAAGTCACTATAAGGGATTATTTAAGTTGTGAAATCACTCAAATCAAAGCAAATTGGCTTGTAAGGGTTGGTTGACTACCTCTAATTGATCTTGTTTCCATGCAACCTTAAAGCATGCATAGACTGTTTTTTAACTTTTTTTTTACATTTTCCTCAAAATTCATTTTAGCCCTTACAGTCAGTATCTCTAATATTCCATACCATTCTCGTAGCTAGAGACGAAATGTTTAAGTAGCTAAGAGGAAAAAAATTCAAGAATAGCCCTTGCTTTCGCTTGTTTGAAATCAGTTGTGGAAATGTTCATTTCATAGCTTAGTACTTGTAAGTGGAGCATAGAAAACTATTCAGTGATGCCAATTTTTCGTAAATTTACGGATTTTCAGCATAGAAAAAAAAAAGTTGGCAGGTGGGATCTTAGTAAAGTACAATGTGCCAAGGGGTTGTATCTTGTGATGTAGAAGCTATTTTTTTAGCGTTTAAGTTCAGTTAAAAATATTGATCCAGGTAGCATCACTGAGGAAACGTTATTGTCAATTATGGTCTTATGTCATTTTTTAACCCTTTGACTGAATGTTTTTCTCTGCTGAGATCTGATTCCTACTGTTTTTCAATTCATTCTGATTTCTTTTGTTTTGTTTGTAAACCAATCATTTAACTGTATAGGAATTGTCATACTTCTTTCCTGTGACTCTGAAACACTGTAAACTTCTCATGCACTGACCCGGCTTCTTTATTTCAGCATCCATCCTCGCGATAAAACAGATGTGGGCTACCGCCTATCTCTGAGTGGTCTCAAGTATGCATATGGTAGGGAAGAGGTCTGCCAAGGGCCTTAAATGGCATATTTTGTTAATGATTAAATTTATATTTTTTATACTATTTCAGAACCATTCCATTGTTGATTTTTTTTTTTGTATTGTGTGTCATTTAACATATTCAGGAGTGAATTTTTTTTCATATCAAATTTTTGGGGGTTAAAAAAAAAAAGTTGCTTTTACACTAGTCATACTATTATACCTTTGGAGCCTATCTTAATTTTAACTAGAGGTCTAAGTATTAAAAAAAGGAGATGAGAAAATGAACAGGTTCTGGTTTAAACCAATAGTTGAAGCTTGATGAAGATAAATATATTTTTAGTGTTTGAATTTAGATAAAATTGTATGAACTGATTCCTATTATTATTATAAATAAATTCATCAGTTGCTCCACCTTTTAAGTATGTTAAAATTTGAGCTTAAATGAAATTTTGTTTCAATTACAAAATTAGAATATGCATAATACCAGTGCCTTACAAAATATGATTCTGTAAAGAAAGAAAGACAAAAATTAAATTTAAGAGAGTCTTGTCTGTTATCCAATTTTAAGGAAATATGTCATTATGTTAGATGTGCGGTTACTAAAAAGGCATGACATTAACTCAATTTTTTTGGTGCAAATCACAAGATTTGTAGAATTGTCTGTTTTCATCTGTCATCATTATCTGTTTTCAATAAACTATTGTCCTAGTAGTACCTTTACCCCGTTGAAAAAGATGAGTAAAGTTGGAACTCTAAATTCTTCAAATAAATTATAACTTTTGAGCACAACATTTGAAACTGTCGTAAGAAAAGTACTTCTTTGTTTAGATAAATCAAATGCATTTAAAAAGTGTCCATCCAAGAGCCACATGTGTTTTTAATGTAAATTGAGATTAAGATTTTTTCTACATCACAAAAAAGACTGAAGGCTAGGGATATTTTGAAGCCTTTGTATTTGAGTGCTTTCTCTGGCCTTTTCAGAGCATTTCATGCGGCTGAGCTCACTAAGAAAATCTCAGATAGCAAGATTTTCTACATAATATCCATGACCAACTTACAATGATAGTTATATCTGCATGCATGTTTCTCTGTGATAAAGGTTTGTTTTCCTATTACAGTTAATAATAAGATAAAAGACCTTTTTTATTTTATTTGTTTCATAAAAAATTAATAATTTGTAAGAGCATTTGACTAAGGTTTACCTAGTTTCTCTTCAATCTATCCAATGTGTATTATTTTCTTTCTAATTTTTTTATTATATATATATAATTGATGTAGTTGTTGAAATATATTTAATCAATATCTACAGCATTTAAGTGCATTTGTGGTTGCTCTTTTTTTCCAATTTGCATAGATGCACCCAATTATTTTCATTAAAAAATGGATAAACCATTGCATTAATACCTCGTTTTATTATTAATTTATTCTTTGTACTGCTGTTTTTCGTTCAATTTTCCTATACACATCAACTTCCATGATCTAAGACAGTGGAGCAATTAAACCATTCACAAACTTAACTCAAGACACTTTTCCTCCACACTTTCAAAAGTATCAGGGGGCAAACTCAATCAAGTGTTAGAGTGTAGGTCTCTACATCGAAAGGTCCGTGGTTCAAATCCCTTATTCGGTAAAAGGGTTAATTATCTGATTTCGCCCCCCGCTGATTGGGTCGGTGTCAGTATAATTATATGACCGGCTGAGACAAAATCGGGATGCCCTATCTTATGTGCAGCAGCACATAAAATTGTCAGACGTCACTCTTGTGGTCCATCCACAATATGCCAATATAGTGCTGATGTTCTAGGCACTAACCAACCAACTTCAAAAGCATCAATCGGGTTAAAGCTAGCTTGATAGTATCAAATGTTCTGAGCCTAGAATATGCTAGATTTTAAAGTTTTTAGAAGATAAAAGTAAACTTTATTCATCCAGTGTGTATAGTTTTTAAACGGCTGCTGTACATAAGACATGTTATCAATATCTGTTTTCAAGCAATTTTTTTTAATGTGGAACTTTTTGGTGCTTAAGTGTGAATCAGGGCAAAATATTGTGCGATCAAGTAGGCTGATAGTTCACTTCAACTCTTTTCATAGCAGAACATTAAAAAAAGAATTATTATATTGTTAGACAAAGTAAATTCAAAATAAATTCGATTCTATGTGCGAATTTTTTCAAACTAAGTCGATCCATCCATAGCTTCAATGTAGAGTTGGCATCTCTCAGCCACTACAGCTGAGGCAGTAGTCATGGCATCCCCGTCCTGTCTCGTGTGTGACACTGACAGCACATAAATTGTCAGACGTCAGTCTTGGGGCCCACAATATAATTATTCTATATAGTGCTAACGTTAGACGTTAACTCAACTCAATTGTATTGCATGGCTTTAAGTGCAATAATACCATACAACATCAAGGAATTTGCCAGAAGAAATAACACAGTAAGACATGAAGTATGAAGATACATAGTATAAAATGCAAACGATAATACGAAAAGAATTTAAGAAGGGCGGCTGAGATTGGTTTCTCGATTAAAGTTCATCAGTGTGTTGGGCTTGCTTCCGTTCACAAACATAATAATTATGATTATGAAATAATGTGCAACAGTTAAGGTAACAGAAAAAAACATTTCTTGAGCATGAGACCTTGGCACACCAGTTTCGTTTAAATACGGCACGTAGTCTTTAAATCTGAGCAAAATGTCGAGAGAGAGAGAGAGAGAGAGAGAGAGAGAGAGAGAGACATACACACAGACACACACACAGATAGACAGACATACCTAAAATAACATTACTATCCAAGTACATGAAATGTGCACTCTACTTGGGCAATCAGTTTATAATACAGATTACTTGTTAAAACCACACTGAAAACAATGGTTTGTAAAATTATGCTATTAGTGTGTATGTATGTATGTCAACTTCCAACTTTTCTCCTCCTCCTTCTCTTCTTCATGTCTTCGACCCCACCTCCACGCGTTTTCTCGCATCTTTCTTCTCGTCTTTTTCTCCTCTTCCCCCCACGCCATCCTATTCTTCTCATCCTTTCTCTCTATCCCTCTTCTTCCTATCGTATCGTACTCCTTTAGTCCTTTCCCTATGCTTCTTCCTTAACTTGAATAATTCAAATATTATGCCGCTGTTTTTTTAACAATAGTGTTTAAGTGTGTCTTCCTCTGATCAAAAATGACTTTGGTTTCACGGTGTGACATACCGGTACAGAAAAATTTGGTCATACATGTAGGCCTACTTGTAGACCTTACTAAATAGTACACACGATAATTAAATCAGACACAATCATGCCTTGGCATGGTGACACCGTCTCCCGTGTTCTGATTACGCATTACATGTGATAATGTCTTTCATTGTGTCATTAACGACTGTGAAGGTCCTATTGCAGATTACAACTTGACCTTCACAAATAAACTTAGTGCTATCAAGCTGCAATGAATCGCTAGTTCCGATTTACGTGTGTGCGCTTTGTTTTTCTAATCACAACATTGAAAATTCAATCGTTTGTCATTTGCTTTTTTTCTAAGTGGCTGTCTGGTTAATAATGTTTTTTGTAGATGTTTTTTTTCTGAATGTGGCATAGACTGTTATGTAACTTCGCATCCGGCTGAAACAGGAGTCATGGTATCCCCCCGCTGTCTCGTGTTGTCTGACGTCAGTCTTGGGGTCCGTCCACAATATAGCCTATATAGTGCTGATTGTGGACGTCAAACCAACTCAATTACAACTACTATAACTTCGCATCTGCGAATTCGCATGCTCACTCTTTTTTAAAGTACCCTACAATGTACATGTATTACAGTGTATTGTTAGTAGGCCTATATGTATCGCTTTCGTATCACACAGGATGGACTTTCTCTCTTTCCTTGATGCTCACGTTTTTCCCCCGCAGATTGTTGGCTTTTAGACAACTATACCGTCGGTCTAAATAATAATAATAATAATAATAATAATAATAATAATAATAATAATAATAATAATAAATCTCAATTTTAATTGCCATGATTACGATTCCCTAAGAGAGCGGAGTCACCAGCTACGGTTCTTTTGAACATTCTTTTATGGCCTCTGTCCTCCGAGCGTTATCTGCCAATAAGCTTAATTATCTGGTATCCTCGCCTCGGTGGCATTGCAGCGGCTGCTGGCCTTGACTTGTCCGAACCAGTGGACTGACACGCCCCCTGACCTGATAAAGGTGAGTGGTCACTTAAGTGTGAGACTTAAATCTGGTAAACGAATTCCCATGAATAGGTCGTAGACTAAATTTAAACTTCAGACATAAGTTACGTCCGACTTTTAGGCTTAGGCCGTCACATGAATACGGCCCTAGATCTAGAGACTAGATCTACTGTTCCATAAATCCAAAGATAGTCAGTAGCCTGTTTGCATCTCTGGTCACCTGGTGAGTTTTTCCGCGGTATCCGCCTCATACCGGTCCCCTTCGTGATCTAAGTGCATGTAAGCCATGTATCCACATAAGTGATAGTATTCCTGAAATAGGTGCACAGATGTAGGTCTAGGTTAGACTCAGAGTTGATGTATCACGTATTACATCTAGTAACTTTACAATAATAACAACGTAATGATGGTTATGAAGGATAAAACTAAGATTATATATGATAATAATTATAATAATAATAATAATCGTAATAACAATAACAACAACAAATAATGTTGTTGTTGTTGTTGTTGTTGTTGTTGTTGTTGTTGTTGTTATTATTATTTTTATTTTTATTTTTACTATTCAAGTCTTGAAATAGTGTAAAATAACATCTAAAAATTGCTTTACTTGATTATTACTTTTTCTTTACCCCCCCCCCCCCCCCTCTTTCTCTCTCTCTTTTGTTTTTTTTTTGTTTTCCTTCTTAGTTCTTAGTAAGGATTCAATAAAGCTGCACAGAAATAAAATACAAAATTACCTGAAGTCCTGCCAACAGCCTGACCTGCAAATCATGAGCAAGGGGAAGATTGGTGTGATTGGCAGGTTAGTTGCTACATGTATGAGTGCAAAGACATTATTATTGTTATTTTGTAGCTCTATGATAGTTTCTGTGATTACCATGATAGATTAATTTACACAATTTTGCAGTTTTAGATATAGAATTTCCGCATAAATTATGAGAATCATTCATGATCCAGTGCATCTAATTAATTTTTGTTTATTTGCTAATTCTCATGCACCATGAGACATTTTATGCTCTGAAGAGAAGTCAAGATAATTTTCAAATTTTCTTAGGTTAGCTTAAACTATAATTCATTGAGTGAATATAATTTGTATGGAAGAAATGAATTTCTTCTTCTCTTACATAGTGCAATAATTCTGTGTTCTTCATCTTTTCTTACCTAAACATATTCTCTGATGCTACCTTTATCTATCAGTTCTGGTAATTATAATTATTGCTTGATTCTGTCTCGCTCCCTTTGTCTCTATCTTTCCCAATCCATGACCTTTTTTCTCTCTGCCTTTCCTGGTCTCTAAAACTCTATCTAACTTTTCTTTCTACTTCTTTCTATCTCCTCTCTTTTTTTTTATAAATTGTCCATACCCATCATTTTCAGTGGCCTCATCGGCCGTAGCTATACGATGCTGTTTATAAGTGCTGGCTATAACGTGACTCTGTTCGACATTCTTGCTGAGCAAACGCACGCAGCAAAGAAAGACATTTGGGATCAGCTGAAAGCTCTCGAAAAACAGAACCTGCTTCGTGGGACTTTGACTCCAGAGAAACAATTTGAGCTCATTGCCACAACAGAAAGTTTGGAAGAATGTGTGCGCGGGGCTTTCTTTGTTCAAGTGAGTGTCTATCTCTTTTATTCCTTTTCAAAATTTAAGAATGTATACCATGGTTTCAAATTTGATGATTGCCATAGGTGATTATAGAGCTTACAGATTTTGAAACACTCTGTCCAGTTTGCATGAAGATAATTTACTTCATTAACATTACATTCAAATCCCAAATTTTGAGATAGGTTCCTCCTTTGCCCCTGTGCAAGTGGAATGGACTCCAACAGTCAAATAATTTCATTGTCCATAGAATTTGGGATTACTAGAGTTTTGTTTGTCCTGTTATGTGATTTCAGAAAAATATCATATGCCGCTTGCTCATTTTAAGTGCAGTAGAGCTTTAAAGAAACTTTCCCCATTTGTTCAAATCAGTTTTTTTATGAAAGCAAAATCACCTGTGTTTGTGAAATTGTTATTGGGATGGGTGTTAATTTTTTTTTTTAATGAAATAATAATTTTTTTTTTCATGGTAAGTGTATATATCTTTTCTTAACTCAACCTTGCGCTTTTTTTTTCCTTTCAACTTTTTAAAATGCAGGAATGTGTTCCCGAGAGACTGGAGATAAAACGTAATGTGTGGGCAAAGGTGGACAAGATGGTCGACCCAAGTGTGATTATGTCCTCCTCGACCAGTGCTTTGCTTCCATCAGCCATTTCAGAAGGACTTGCAAACAAAAATCGATTCATCGTGTCGCACCCTGTCAGTTGGTAGTTTTATAATTTAAAATTATATATTCTTCAAATTCTTTGCAATTCTTATATACCTCTGTCAGTCTTGTTGACGATTTGCCTTTCTTTTTCTTTCTCTGTCTTCACCTATGTGTCAGTGCACTTCCCATGATACATTTCTTTTATGTTCTTATCTTTCTCGCTCTAACTATCCATCTGTCTTTCTCTCCTCTCTCTCTTTCTCTGACTCTATTTCTCTCTATCTCATGCACTCATTCATTCTATCACTAACCTCCTATCTCTACTTAACATAAATGTGTATCATATTGCTCTAAATTGACATAACATAATCTATTTTGCATCCCTTCTTCCCCCAAGAGCTCCACATAAATTTCCATCTTCTTTCGCAGACAAATCCACCATTTTATGCTCCGGCTACGGAGGTGGTGCCAGCTAGTTGGACTGATGAAGATGTCAAAGAGAAAACAATTGCCCTGCTGAAGGAGGTTGGACAGATTCCAGTGGTACTCAATAGGGAGATCAAGGGGTTTGTTCTCAACCGCATCCAATACGCCATAATGGGAGAGTGCTATAGGCTTATACGCGTAAGTTGGTGTTATTTTTTACGACTTCTTCAGTTTTATTGAAAATAGTCCTTAATAACTAAGGTTTAATGATGCTTTTGTAATATCAAACATTGGGTCAAGTTTCACTAAACATAGTTCAACTCATGTAACTTGTTTAGTGCAAACCTCTGCCCTATACTTGTAGGCTAAGTTTGCTGATAGAATTCTTAAGGTAAACATCTTTAAACTTTTCTAGAAAAGAAACTGTGAAGACTTTTTTAAATAAGATAATACTATTAACATTAAATACACATACATGTATATATATTTCTATATTGGCAATTTGATATTTTCCCCTCAAGTTCATTAGATTATATTAAAGTATATGGAGTCGTGACTGCAATTGTATTTTAGATAAAATGGAGAAAAACTAAATGAAGCTTTCTTCATAACAAAGTCTAAATGAATCTTTGCCAAAATTCTATGGAAGGTTTTATCTACTCAGCTCTCTGTATTGCTCTTTGTAAGTTTGTTGACATTTGTGTATCTGATACTCAGTTCAGAAAAGAGCAATATCTTGGAATTCCATAAAATCATAGGACCCATAAAGTACTGTCAAGAAAATAGAAATCACTTAATTGAGTACAAAGATTACAATTTGCTATAGAAGCACACATTTTGGTACAAGGAGACTGGAAGATGCTAATACTGTTTAAGAATTGTTACCAATTTGAATTTTTTTTTTTAACTTAAAAAAAAAAAAAAAATATTCAACAATTTTGTATATTTTAAGTTTGCCCATTATGTTTTCAGCTCATAAAGCGACAGAATAATTTCTAACATGATTTTTACTATCATTTGTTTAGTATAATAAAGGATGAAACTGTGAATAAATACCATACATATATTTTTGCAACATCAACAGCTTCACTTAACATCAGGATTAAAGAAAATTTTAAATGTAAAAAAAAAAACCCTTTGCAGGATGGGATAGTAAGCCCTGAGGATGTGGACACCATTATGTCACAAGGTCTTGGAATGCGTTATGCTTTTATGGGACCATGGGAAACTGCTTATCTCAATGCAACTGGTAAGTCAGATCCACGTAATAATAATTAGTGGATACATTCTGGATCAATCTGAAAGAAAGTTTAGTCCAGTTGTTTTTTGCTTGATTAAAGTTACAACAGTCTTTGAAAAGTGAAGCATTCCCTAAAACTGGCTCTTGAGCTCTATAAAAACAGAAACACTTATGTATTTCGGCCATGGAATGTAAGACTCTAAGAAAGGATTTTTCAAGTGTAAAGTTTGTCTACATTAAGCCAATGCTCACTCGTCAAAATGAAAGGGATTTGATAGTAAATTATGAACCTAAATAATCACTTCTATTCGGTAACTAAATGTAAAGTAGGAAGAAGGAAAGAGGAAAACTAACAAAATGCTAGGCAGACGACATCAGGGACTTGATCAATAGTACGAGATGATTAGCAGGATGGCTTATGATCAAGATGCAATCTATGATGGCCAAGCATAAAGATGATGATAATGATGAATCTCGCTTGAAAAATTATGTGCATTATGTAACATATCACGAACTCAAGTACAGCACTCCTGCAATAAAAAAGTATAACTTTTGCCAAGATATAATATTGATGAGGTCAATCAATTTTCTTTTTGGTTAAAAGTTATGCCTGCATTTGCCAACAGCATGATTTTACAAATGCGTGTCTCATTTGTTTAGATTATTACATTGCATGTCATTTCAATCACTATTGTGTATGTGGAGATGTCATAAAATTAAAAAAAAAAAATTCCCAGGTTTTTAATTTGTGAAAATCAGATTGATAGGTTTTTAATCATCTGGAAGATCACATACTCATGTTGCTAATTAGAAAACTTTTTGCCATTTTAGAAGTTTAATTTTAAATCGATTCAATGTATTTTTTGTGGTAATCAATTAGAGAATTAGTTCTTGCCAGAATCACTATTTGGTACATAGATTAACCCTTTTATTGTTATGTTATTATTCTCATTCTTATTTTTATATCACAAATTATCTTGATCAGTTGTTTTGTTGTGGAGTATAGACGTTAAAGTTGTGCTTATTGCAATCTCATGTTTTTGAAATCTATAAAAACGTTTTTTGAAGCATTCATGTAGACATGCATTGTTGTCACTTTATATTTGCAGGTATGATGCATTACGGTGAAGCATATTCGGATATGATATTTAACATTCAGCAAGATTTCGGCCCCCCAGAGCGTATGGAGGGACCTACTTTAGAGTACATCAATGAGTCAATGCGCAAACTTGCAGGCCCGGAAGAGGACATTCAAGAAAGAAGAAGATGGCGAGATAGGAGACTTACAGCCCTTGCTAAGCTTAAAAAGGATATGGACAAAGCTGATGCTGAAGACAGTAAACAGTAAAAAATGATTCTGGGTGAAGATCAGGCTGTTGTATTACAAAATAGGATTTTTTTCAATTTCCATTTAATTAATAATGTTGGAAGCAGTATTGTTTCATGTGAAGATAAATTAAACAATAATAGATTTTGACAATGGTTAAAATTATAATGTGATTCATAACAAATCCAACACCCAATATTATTATTTAACTTCTACTCAAGTTACACAGCATTTGAGAAGTCTAATGTATAGATATAGTTAAGCATAATGCCTAAAACATGAGGATTAGGTACGAAGATTATCTGCTGTAGGTTATTGGTATGGGCATGTTTGTCTAAGGCCGAAGGCACAAGACATGTTGACACTCACTAGTCATAAATACTCAGATAGATTAAAAAGGAGCGAATGATGCCGATCCATACCAACACTGTAAATTTATGATTGCTATTGAAATGTCAAAAGGAAGGAAAAGGAAAAGGCAGGTATGTTTTTCATTTTGTCTTAATTAGTATCTGGCTATATGTTAGAATGAAATTTGTAATCTCGAATAGTTTGAAATACATAAATATATATTTGTTGTATTTGCTCTGTTAACTTTTTTTTACGATGTGACTTTTGCTTGAATTGCCCTGGAAGTGTGGCTTAAATATCAAAATGCAATGAGTTTAAATCGAACTGTAATTATATACAATTTAATTTAAATTTAAATAATGAACTACTTATATCTGAATGGATATATCAGAGCTTTCATTTGATTATATGTTACTGAGATGAGTTTCATTGAAGTAAACAAAATTAAGTTATTATTTTTTGTTACAAAACAGTCATTATTGTGTTGTATTGTGCCTAAAGATGTGCATAAAAAAATGAATAATTCAACACATGATATGTATTTTTTTTTTTTTAATCTGTAAATGGTGATCGACTTAAGCAGACTGTAGTTGGACCTTTACAATAAAGACAATATCAACATGGAGAATCTTTAGGGTATCTCTTTGAAAGATGAACTGTTACTGCATTTGAATTCTTTTATTTTTTACACAGTTGAAATAAAACATTGCTTCAGGTAATTGCTTTTAATATTTTAATATTTTATTCTACATTTGTTTAAATATTGTGTAACCAAATTATTCTACATGTATGTTTTTAGATTTCATTATGTTAGTGTTATTTCATATGCATTGTAAGCAAAGTTAATTTTTTTTGTCTAATGTTTAGACTGTATTTTTTTCCTCAATCTGCTCTGAGACAGTTTTGTGTTTTTGTTTATATTGTGTATCAGCTTTACACTATATAAGTAGTAACAAATGCCTGCTTTCTGTACCTCAAAATTGTTCAACACTCCGTGAGGTTCTTATCACATTATACAAAGACAAATAAGTACGTAGAGGGCAGCATAAAAATGACAATGGCAAAGACAACAAACAACAGCAAAACTCAAGGAGTAGAATATTTTTCAAAAAAGAATGTGTAGAATTGTTAAAAATTATAAAGGATACACGAATGAAAACACAATGCAATGGTAAGATATGGCACGAAAGCAGATAGTTTTTTCTATCGTTTTATTCTAATAACATCATAAAAGAATATTATTTGTTTTGAATATAAGTGATAAAAACAAATTGGGATACATTTTTATAGGTACTTAGCATGACACATAATCAGTTGATATAATCTTTGCGACAATATTCCACTTTAAATAATTATGTAATGCACAAGACGAGTATATTTCCAATATTCTAAGGGACCATGAAATGTTTACCTGTCTGCTTGGTTATGTTCTGTTACCACTCTCCAACTTGGCTAAATGATCCATAGTGTGGGCTTTGATGTCAGTCCAATGTGATCGGCTGAGACAGGAGTCATGGTACCCCTGCCCTGTCTCTTGTGTGGCAGCACATAAAAATTGATAGACGTCAGTCTTGGGGCCCGTCCACAACATAACCTATATAGTGCTGATGTTGGGTTTTAATCCAACCCAACTACTCAACTCCATAGTGTGGTAATGTTTTGAGCTGTATTGTACAAGAGAAGTGATGATTATAGAGACTGTACGATAACAGGGCCCATAACTAATGAAGAAAATAGGTAAGAGAATTTGCACCAGAATCCAATCATAGCTCTATTCTAGCCTTGCGTAGCAAATAAACAATCAGAAAAACCATATGCCTAAAGGTTGTTATTGATTCATCCAATATTATCATGTGCATCACAAAGCCTGTTATGACACTATAATAAGACAAAGGTTTGAGATTCATGAAACATTGAATCACATTTTACTTGAGTGAAACATCAGCCAAAAACAAAGAACACTTTAGATATTGAAATAAACTTGCATACATTATATAAGAGCCTTGAAATTACACAAAACCAAAGAAACATGTTTCAAAGAAAAGACAAGGACAAGAATACATAACAATTAAATGATTTTTGAGGTAATGACAGTTTGCACTGTAATGTTACAATAAAAAGTTGTCTTTTCCGAATATGGCAAAGGCAAGCAATATAAAAATTTCATAGTTTGGCAAATATGATTCTTGAAGTTTCTATTCATCATTAGACAACATTTTCTCAAGATTCAAGGCATACATTTGTTCTTCCATTGCTTACTAATCTATATCTGATGGTTTTATGCCATGAACAAATATAAAAAAATTTATTAGTACATGATTTTTGAAAATTATTTTACAAAATATAAATAGAAAACTGAAATCCAAAACAAAATTTTCAGAAAAAATACAATCTTTGAATAAATTTCTTTGGAACAAATGAATTTAAAAAAAATTCAAACCCAAGGGAATGTTGCTGTAAAAAGTACATTAATATATTATATTACAAACCTCTATCAAATGTCCATGTTAAAAGTTGAAAAAGGTGTAACAAGAAAAATTGTGTTATACAGTGGAGTCACACTATACTGAAACCATAATAAATGCCTATTAGAAATTTAGTTCATATTTTGATATTTTGATTATATGTTGCCATAGTTTGTTTTTTACTTATGAGGAAGAAAGGCCTTTTCTTATTATGTAAAATATGTTTGAGCAAGTAATTTCCCCTGTCAATCATTATTACATAGTTGAAAATGACCATGTGGTCTCAAATCATTTTATCATACTTCATGAGTGTAACAGACTTAAATTAAGAAGAGATCTTTGAAAAATAGATTCTGGGGTTAAACAGCAAGCTCGATAGCTTCCAGTTAACATTGAAAAATATGGAATCATAAAATTAAAGAAAATTCAAAATACAAAACCAATTTCTCTCAATTTGTTATTACATGTAATGTAAATAAATTGACTGATTTTAGGAATAACCTTTGCACTCCAGTTCCCAGCCAAGCAGTAAAACAAGATATTTTAAAATGGCTCTTTAGGTCCGAATTTTTTGGTGCTGTTAACCTGCATTTCATTAAGCAGGAGATAAAAGACAATACAAGTAACCAAAATATTTTTGAAACATATTAAACCTTGATGAGAGTCAGATACTGGATTGGTATTTTGCATTTATCTCACATTATCAAACTATTTCGTTAAGTAGTCAAAACATTCTAACTCAGTCAACCTTATTCAAATTCTTTTTGATAAAAGATCAGGTTCGAACTAAATATAATTCAAATAATCATCATGCAAAGACAAGAATTTACAAAATAAAATGTTGCAATGACAGCAGCTAAGATGCAACTCCTAGTCTTCAAAAAAGGGTTTTATAAAAAAAGGCAAGATGTTGTTCCCTTGGAGGACAACATAATTAACTTAACTCAAAAGTTTGAACATTATTGTTCATGGTGTCCCTCATTAAGAAAAGTAAAGTAAAGCCCTAGTAATAGCTGAAATAGTAGTGTTTTCTTCTTCATTCTCTTTTATTTTCTATGAGTAGCCTAAATTGCACAAGAAAAATTAGGCTTACTCCAAATCTGATGATTGACCTCAACCTAGCCAAAAATCATTAGTTCTGACACTATGTGAGCGCAATGCCCCTTTCCTCCTCCTACACTGCGATAATCCAGAAATGATTCACAAAGTCTAACTATACAACCTATTCCTGACTTTTCCTTTGTCCAGGCCTACTGGCTTCAAACACAGAGGTAAGTAGATAATATTAATACATGTAGTAACACTTATCTATACAAAAAGGGCTTGACATCAAAGAAGGCAATTGGTGGCTTTAAATAACAGTACCTGCCAATCCTGTCAGACTTTAGCCTAATTAATATTTTGTCATTAGAAAACTTAGGTTACCCCATATATTCATTCAGGAGAAATGTCATTAAATTCAACCTTTCCTACCCATCAATAGAGGGAGATGAGAGCACAAAAGCAACAACACAATTATAACAAATAAAAAATTAAAGTATTTTACAACATTAAAGGACATCAACCTTTGGATTGGGCAAAACAGTTTTGATATTAAAAAGAGACAAAAATCAAGAAAAAATTTGTTTTTATTCAAAACAAAATCTTTATGTCAATATAGAAAACCTGATTATGCATATTGTATATCTTTTAAAAAGGTTATTGATATGATATTTATATATTTATACGCAAGGCACAGATTTTTACGAAAAACAGCTATTATAAGGTAGATCAACTCTTGCCAGAAAATATTTCAAAAATCAGAAAAAAAAAGAAAAAAAAAAGCAGAGAAAAGCCAAAATAATTATGGAACATTTTGAAAAATACAACTTATCCACTTTTGGGTGGTGGCCAATTGCGGTAGAACATTACGACTGTGGCAATCATTCCAAAGATACCATTGGCCCGAGGAGTTAGTGAACCTGCCCACAACAGACCTGGTGGCAACCACGATATGGCGTTGATGAGGTCGCAGCAACTGTGAAGAATTGTAAGTCCTGCATCACTCCTTTCGTCTGAAAGGCGGCTCAAGGTCTTTTTTATCTCAGCATTTTGACTTGAGGATGCATCGTCAGAGCTATATTGAAATAAATGAATTTTAAACAAATCATGGGAACAGATGTGATATCATCTGAAACAAATGATTTCATTGCAAGCAGATACAAGAATTGTTTGCTTAAGATAATGATATACCTTTGGTCTGTGTGGGAAATATAATTCTTTTTGTTCATCAGTGTAGAAAATCCCTTTCACTTGAACTAATTTGTATGTCCTTTCCAAAAATATTTTGAATAAAAGGCAGTGCCTAAATTAAATCATTGGTGCTGCTGTACAACTTAAATCTCAAGATCATAATTCATTGTATCAGTTTAATGCTTTTTTCTCTCCGTCTATCAATTCATTTGTTTACAATTTAAACCATTAAAAACTTTTCTTTCTAATATATTTTTCTAATGTCTGCATATTATTCCCTTTCTTTCTCCATCTCTGTCTGCCTGCTCTTTATTTGGTATTTCTCTGCAATATACCCTTCACCTGATCCAGATATCAGGCAAAGATTAAAACCAGTCACAATTTGCCACCACTGATCCACAGCCAAAGCTATCAGACACAATTTAACATGATTTTGAATACCTTCAAAGCTGATCAAATAACCTTGCGGCTTTCAATACATTGATTCAATAACCAAACATGACTCTCTTTAGGAAGTAAAAAAACGGGTATGCATTGTCATAGAAAAGCTACCTATGATAATACTGAAACAATAAAAAAAAAAAGGGGAAAACACTCAAATGACTGAATTTATTGCCAGAAATGCATTACTGTATTGGTTTCATAGTTTTAAGCGGATCCAAAAGAAATTATTCAATTGTCTTGAATCCTAAGGAAATCAGATTAAAAAATCAATGTAGGAATGTCTAGCCTCTTTCGCTCATGTGATACAATTACTCTTGTCATATTGGTGCCTTGTCTTACCTTTTATCCAGCTCCTTTTGTTTCAACAGTTGCACTGACTGAACATTGATGTAATGAACCTTCAGAAGTGATCTGAAAAGTTTAGAGAAAAATAATGTATGCAATATAGTACCTATCTTCGAGGAGACATAAATATTTTCTTAAATGACAGTTTTTTTTTACTTATAATAGTAAATAAATGCATCTAAAAATGTTTTAAACGCACAATTTCTCACTTATAATAGTAAATAAAATTAATGCATCTAAAGTTTTGCAACAGATTTGTAGTTGTAGTTGGTTTAACATCAAACGTCAGCACTATATAGGCGATATTGTTAAAAGGCCACAAGATTGATGTCTAACAATTTAATGTGCTGCCACACATGAGACAAGGTGGGGATACTATGACTCCTGTCTCAGTCAGTCGCATTAAACTGACACCGACCCAACCACTGACCTCCTGCTGGGACGCTGATGTTCTACCCCAAAGCTACCACCTCCTTTGCAACAGATTTAGTTTAGTAGATAAACGTATGAACCAAATGTTAATAAACGCTGTAAAACAAAAAAGAGAAAAACGTATTGAAAGCAACCAACAAATAAAATTTGGAAGGCAAGAATAGTTCTTCTTTAGCATTTTTTCACAAAAGCTTGAACTAAAACGTCCTACTGTTTATGCTATGAAGTATAACCATTGCATGTGTGCAGAGTAGCGACATAATGATTCCCCAAGGCTCTCCATTGATACTGTCTTAGAGTCAACAGAGGAATCTCAAACTTGAATATGACTATCTGGAGCAGTGCTGTTTTCTCCCTTGCATCTATATATGTGAGTACCAAAACCCTGGTCCACAAGATCCAGACATAATAAAACTCTACAGTGATGAGAGAAGTTGTGCTTTTCATGTGTCATGAATATATCCCACCAAGCAGCAAATAAGTAATTTGACATATCTTATTTTACCTTTTGTAAACCTTGAAAGCAAAACAACCTCTACAATTACTCACTTGATGACTTCCACAACCAGGGACACAGCCCAAATAAATAGACCCATCAAAAGATAAGGTCTTGCTTCTCCTGACATAATTTTCTTTTGCCGAAGCCATGCAATATGTTCAGATGGATAGAACCCTTGATTGAGAATGGCTGACAAAAGATTGAGAATCCGAATCAGAGGCCTTTTATCCTGAATGAACAAAAGAAAAATACCAGGCCTTTAAACTACATGGGTTTAGAATCAAAATAGTGACTATATGAAATAAAGTCAGTAGATGAGTTGAGAAAAGAGTTTATTTGTGAGGAGTATGCTAGAGCCTCTTATATATTTTTTTTCAATGAAAAAGAAAAAAGTAACTAAATTAAACCAATTACGACTGAATTCATTAAATTTTGATGGTTTCAAATAGTAGGCCTATATATTAAATATTTAGGTCAATCAAAGACATTATTTCTTCTGATAGATTGATGGTTGAATGCCTAAACATCAACCATAAGGTTGGAAGAGATAAGAGATGATTTTTTTTTTAATGTGTGTGTGTAATGGAGAGTTATGAGTATTATACAACACAGTAAACTGTAAATAAAAGTAACACAAACTAAAGACAGTTTTTAATGAGTGTTAAAAAGAGTACATGCTCTTCTGTGTCTTTTTAAAAGGATTCACAAAGCCACAAGGAATATAGTGAGTTACAGTTTTGAAAGTTGATGTTTTTTTTTTGTAATAAATAAAATCATCAGAGTTTGGATAATGTGTGGCATGAAATGTATGCCATATAAAAAAAGAAAAAAAGATTTAAATATGTATTTTTGTTGTGTTACCTTTAGACCAAATCCAGTTGACAAATTCATGAGCAGCATTGGTAAATCATCAAAAAGCCGCAAAATAACTCTGCATGCTCCCATTTCTCCACTGATAGTCCTCCACTTAATTTGAGCTGGTGTTTTCCCATCGGCGCCCATGAACATGGCCACATAGGTGAGAAATCGTATCACCCTGTCACGCCCTCGGTAGGTTTCAAGTAGGCTCACAATGGAAGTTAAATTTTGCATTAGACCCATGTCTAAATTTACTTATTTATTTTTTTTAATCAGAAATGTTTTTAGGATTTTCAAAATGAGAGATATTGATTCTACAGAGCAGATCCTAGGTCAGTTTATGTTATCTGCAGAAGAAGAGAAAAGAAAAGAATTAAAAAAGAATATCAACATTTTTAGATATTTTATATCAGCATTCATGTTGAGCACAAGGATCGGCATACAGAAAATCAAGAGTCTAACAAACAACAGCATGTGTTTGGAAAGACTATAGATTTTCCCATATTCTTGACCAATGTCAGTCTCAGGATATCTTCCGTCAGTTTTATATGTGAAAGACTGATATCGTTGGATAGCGTTGCAAAGATGGAAAAAATATAAAGGAAGCAC
Organism: Elysia chlorotica; assembly: GCA_003991915.1. NCBI lineage: Eukaryota > Metazoa > Mollusca > Gastropoda > Plakobranchidae > Elysia > Elysia chlorotica. The sequence goes on from RQTK01000511.1 coordinate 183,142, forward strand.
AGAAAAGAACAGTGGCCAAAGAACCCCCCCTTGAAGGCAAGAAAAGTGGGTTCTTAGACGGTGCAGCTTTTAATGGGAAGAAAAGAAAATGAATCTGGGAGTTGACAAACCAGTGAACAGTTGCCAAAGGATAGTAATCTGTTATGAATATTGATGCCCATCTATGGTTTTTTACTTGTTTTTTTTAGAATCAAACACCCTCTGGTTCACAATTTTAGACAATTGAAAGATTTGGTAAAAAAAACACTCACATCAGCCATCAGAATAATTTGGTTTTTAAAGAAAAGTAATCTCTCGTCTTAGTTTAGTGCCATAGTATGGGTCTCAGAGAAGGATTTCATGACTATTTGTCCAATCAAATTCTACTGATACCAACCCAACCAGTTAAAAAAAATTCAGGAGATAGCGGTGAAAGAACATGTAGCTCTCATTAGATGCCACATGCTCTACCCCCTAAAGCCTGATTATTTTGCATGCTTCTAAACATAGACAGAGTGAGGATACCAGAACTTATGTTTCTGCCGGTTACATTATATTGACACCAACCCAACCACAAAAAAACACTATTTCTTTAGGTACAGGATATCTATGATCAATTCTATGGACGTTAAAGTGAAACAAAATTTAAAACTTTCATTTGAAATGCACTAATACATCATTCTTTGACAGTCCATCATCTTAAATAGGCAGTACGTCATAATATTTGTTGTAGATTTTGTTGAGAAAAGTAATGTTTCGTGAAAGCAAAACCCTTAAATCTAGTTTGATGTTTCTTAGGTCCTCAAGGCAGGATCCTGGAGTGGGATGGATCTCTATCCATCGAATTACAGATCTATTCATAATGACACCAAATTTTATCCGTCAAATTAAAGTCATAGTGACACCAAACTAACATCTAAACAGCAGAGAAGAAGGCATTTTGGAAGCAGAACCTGTAATTGAAATCAAACCCACTCTCCAATTAGACCACCTGGTTCCACCCAATATTTAAAAAGAAATTTGAGACTCAATCTAGACTGAAGTAGACTTGATCTATTTCATGATGAAGATGTAATTTTTAGATTATATACCAAGAAATCTAATCTAGATTATCTAGATCTAGACTCTCTAGAATCACCTTTCCTTCATTTTTTTTCCCCCCCGCATACCCTAACTTTAGAGTTTATTAACACTCGTTCCTAAAGTCTGTTTTAAAATTGAACCTAATTTTTGTCTTACGTGCAAAAACCAATATGTAGGCTTGGCTTCAAAGTTTTCAAGGCAATTTAGGAAAAGGGTGAAACATGATCTTTATTAGAATTTGGACTTGGGACTTCAAACAGATTTGCATTTTTCATGTTTTATTGAAAGGTTAAAGGTTAAAGTTGAAACCAATGTATACATTTTACGACTAACAAAATTCAACTGTTTGTTTACATCGCACAGGAAGTCCTCGTGGCGATCGAGTATTTGTTGTGATTATGATCATTCTTGATCATTCTTAGAACCCTCTGCTGATAACTAATGATAAACCTAGATCTAGATAAACAGAAATTACAAAATAATATCCTCTAGACTTGATTCTAGTTCTTGAGATCTCGACACCCCCACCAAAAAATTATAATAAAAGTAATTTGATCATGTAAGCTATGAATTTGATTCAAATGTTATAAGTTGAAATCCTGATCGCTAAATCCTTTTTAGACATCTAGATTCTAGATCTAGAATCTAATCTAGTGCAAGAGGCCAAAATCTAAATTATATCTAGATGACCCTTGGAAGGATAATACATGTTGGACATGACCTTGTTGTTCTATCAATTTATATCTAGAAATACTTAGACTGTAAAAATAATTTAAAAAATATGCAGTTGTCTTTATGGTCTAGGAGATGTAGAGTCTAGATCTAGTCTACATTTTAACTAACAGTAACACCTATTCAGAGAACTAAGCAGGAATCTAGGCTTCAAACTAGATCAAGTTTATGATCTATTTCATCCAGATGGTAGTGATCGTTATCAAGAACCAGGTAAGCATCTTAAAAACTTTGCTTCTAGTATGTACAGTAGGCCCTATTCATATTTCATTATTCAAAAACTAGATCTAGATACGTTTTTTATTCCCCTAATCTAATTCTATTTTCTAGAGTAGATTTATTCACGCACAAAATTTAGTAGGCCTACTGATGTGATATTCTCCCGTTAGTTTTGAACCCCACTGAGTCAATCCTATTTAGCTTGTTTGCTTTCTGCTGATGTTACATGTTACAGATAGCCGCACTAAATACCACTGTTTTTTATACCTATTAGACTCTTGATCTCACAGCATCATATGATAGTTTCTACTCTAGATTTGTATCCATTGCAAAGTACCTCTTGTGTGATACAAGTGTTAAAAAGAATGGATTCTAAATAAGGCCTGCTAGAGAAAAGTAATATTGGGATACTGAAAAATTGTTGTGTCCTACTGTAAGAAATAGATAAGTTCATGTCATGCTGGAATATATATTATTTGGTAAAAACATTAACAAATTTACTTGACTAGTCATCATTATTAAGAGTGTGTTTCGTTAGTCAATCAAGTCTTAGGTGCTGTTTCTATTTATTTTTGTGTGTTTTAAACATATTACAGTAAAAAAAAAAACTCATCCAAATATTTTTGTATGATCCTCCAGCTATGCCAGTAATTCCCCCAGATGTTGGCGTCCGTTCTGGTCTCATCTTTCTAGTTTTGACTCTGGCCATTCCTCTACAATATTATCTATCTAATCACTCAGCAGTTCCTGTCCCACAAAGACAAGCTGTTTTTCAAAGGTGAGACTTTTTGTACTTTTTTTTTCATCCATGGGAGGAGATAAATTTATTGTATCCTTCTATTTATAACACAATAAATAATATGAAAGTAAATCACCTTGTGTATTTTGCTTATTTTGGTAATTAAATTAAGAAGTATCCATGTTAGTAATTTATTTGCTGCAAAAGTGATTTGACAATGATTTTGTGGAAGTGCGAACCTTGATTACACAAATAAGTGTAATATTTAAGTTATATGCTTTTACTTTTAAGAATTATATAATTGAAGTTGTTTGAGAGAGCCAATGTGCCAATACAACTTCATGGAAAGAATGTCTCATGAGTTATATTTTGTATTTTTATGACCAGTAAACAACTGAGCTTGTTCTTTCACTATTGGTAATTACAATACAGTTATCTATTTTGGGTGATTATGGGGTATAAGTATTTAACTTGAAAATACTCTTGTTTTGTTTTTCAGGTTGATTCATTCAGCCCAATCTTTGCATGCCAATTACTTATCTGTATCATCATGGCAGAGATGGTGTGTGAACATCATTAAGGCAGTGGATGGATGGAGGAGTAAGTGTTTATGTTATAAACTATACCCATATTTTTATAATTTTTCTTTCATTCTAGATATTATGAATGTGAGTAAGATAAAGGGAAAAGCTTTTGAATTTCTTTTATATATTTGTGCAGTTTTTAATTTATTATTAGTGAAAAAATCTTTCCCGTGTGAATCTTCAGAATTTATGTGATAAAAATGTTTCATAAGTTTTATTTTTATGAATTTAATTTTTCACAGTGTACTTTATTTTTATTTTTGTGAAACTTTGGAATAAAATATTAATGATCATTCCAAAAGAAGATGTGATTACAATGTTAAGAAAGGTAGCGCTACATATTATTTTTCATGTTTACCCCATTAGGTATACTTTAAAGTAAAAAAAAAAAATCTAAAAGTGATTTCTTTAGTACATTGGTTGTTTAGTTGGCTATGTTTTTATGATGTAATATTTATACAAAGCTATCCCCCAATTAGCATGGCAAGAGTTTAAGAGATTGATTGAATGTATAAATTCTGCTTCACAAAAGAAGTTTGCATAGAACCACCTGAGTGGTGCATTTTTAAATATGTGTGGTTTTGATGTTTTAAAGAAGAAAAAAACACAGGACTCAAGTGATCAGGGTTGAAGATAGTTTTGTGTGAAACAAACCAGATGGTTAACTCTTTTCCTCATCTACAATAATAGCTGGAAAACCAGTGTTTATAGATTCAAGAAATGAAGAAGAGAGAGGAGAGTCCCCAGCAGTAGAAGTCTTCCAGTACAAAGACCCTAAAGGTTACTTTGCTAGTAAGTCGAAAGCTGTTAAAATTAATATTGATTTTATTTAAATATTTTTTTCCTGTCTGTTTAATAATGTTTTTTAAACTAGAATCTGGCCTTTTATTTTTTTTTTACAAAGTAAAAAAAGTAATCATACTATGTTATTACGAGCAGATTAAACATTTTAGATATTTATAGCTTTCTTTGATTATCCTTTATGCTTGTTTGTATGAAAAAAATAGTCTAGGTAACAGTGGTGTATTTATTACATGTTTTGAGTCATGAGAATTACTATCCATCATGATATAATATAATCATAATACAATATATATATATCATATGGATAGTATTATCATGACTTATATATGTTTATACTTATATATTTAAAGCATACAAAATTATGGTCACTTTATATTCTAGCGTCCACCTTAGTGCGATCGCCCCGACCTCAGGAAGTGAAGTTCAGGGTAGGTCAAGTTGTGCAGCACAAAGTCCATGGCTACAGAGGCGTCATCATCGGGTGGGATCCAGTAGCACATGTAAGTGTCAGAAACAACTTGAATATCCCATCTGAAGACACATTTTCTCCCATTTTCCATGATTAAGTGAAGTAGATATATACCTCTATAAGCATAAGCTAAACTTTTTATATATAATACTGTTACAAAGGCTAATTATGTGTACTTTTCTAATAATTGAAAAGCCTGCACAAATATCATAAATTTTATAATACTTGTATAGGCTAGTAAAAAAAAAATAGCTCAATTTTTGTTATTATTAATTGAAGGTCTGAAAAAGAATTATTTATGAGATGAACACTTATTTATCCAAACATGTTAAGTCTAAAATTGGTACTTTTAGATATCACTTCTAACATTATACATCACAACTTTTCACTGGTCAGAAATCACAACATTTATTTGTTGTTGGGTTTTTTTAGAAAATCATTTAAAATTTGTCCTGATTGTTACTGCTAAAGGCTATAAAAAAAAATTTTTTTCCCTTTATTTAAGGTGTGTCAATTAAAATCATATTATCTAACTTAATGCATTACACTAAAAATATTTAAAGTGGAGACATTCTTTTCAGTCTTTATTGTATTGTGTTAATGAATGTTTGATGATTATTTTAAATAGATATACTTTGAATAAAACAAAATTTCGAAGAGCATTGTTGAAAAGTGACTGCTTTAAATACATTCAAAGTGAGTTATGTGAAATAGTAAGTTTTTCTTACCCTTTTATTAATGGATTAAATTTAGCATGCACTATTTACTATCTTAACTTTAGCCTGTTCCTTTGGTATGACAATGAATGCTTTTTTTTTTGTTTCATTTTCATTTTAGGCCCCAAATGAATGGTTAGATGAAATGCATCCCCTAGAGAAATGGGTCAGTTTTGTTGTTTAATGTTTGTTAAACTAATTGTGTAGTTTTTTATATTTGTGCTCAATCATTGAAATATTGCTATGGTCTCCTAATATGGACATACACAATTAGAATGTATTTGTTAGATGTAAAAATCTGTTCACGCTATAGTCTAATTGTGATTAAATTCTTACTAAAAAGCAAAGTCAAATTCAGGTGTGTTGTCGTTTACTTAATAAATGTAAGAGATTTGATAATGCTATCAAAATGGTGTTTATCAAAATTAAAAGACTGCAAATGGAATCAGTAATTTGGTTTTGTATTGCATTAAAGTATGGCCGCATATTAAAACTGACCATAGCATAAGCTGTCAATATGATTTGATGTGATAGCAGGAAATCAGTTGAACAAGTAAAGATTGCTCATGTTGTAGTTTCACACTGCACACCATCACTGGTGTGAAAGAGACTGTTGCTTATGCTGTTGCTTATGAATGGTTTTTTTTAATTGTATTTTGAAGATGCTAAAGAGTTAAAACTACTGTGTAAGTTTCTTCTTGTTATGCCAAATGTATTTAATTTCCCTCTTTTTCAAGTTGCAAAAGAATTAAGCACGTTCAATCATTCATTATAAGAAAACATTATTATATGCCAATGCATTCATTCTATGGTGCACTTTTGGATAACAAATACAAACCTCTTAGTAGTCATTCTTCTGATTGGTGTTCAAAACTATATACTTTATTTTGCTTTCGTAACCTCTAACAATTTTCCTTTCCTATTTTTATCAGCACTGGCGGAAGATGGCAAACTATGCTGTCCTGGTAGATAATCGTGACAGGCCTGGCAGTCAGATCACCTACGTGCCTCAGGAGAATCTTGAGGTCATAGCGTCAGGCTTTGAGGTAGGCAGTCAGGGTATACATTTTCTATACTGTAAATAAAATTATGATATGTGCTGTAGGTTATTTTTTTGGATATTGTAATGATATTTTCACGCTTGGTACATTCTCATACATTGTTTCTAAAAGGCCTCAATGATCTTTTTTATTTCAAAATTATGCTCTATTCACAATGGTATAAAATTAATGCAGGAACATAAATGTCTTAGGTCTTGGTTACCTTGTTGATGCACTGTTTCATTTAAAAATCTACAGTTAATCTAAAGATTTTGTATATTTTTTTATATGCTGATCTGAACAAAAATACATGTTATTTATGTAAAATAATGGAAATAAAAATCTCATCTCAGCGATTAACAACAATGTTTTCTAAATACCATCAAATAAATAATATTAATTAAGACATGGTTTTTAAAGCATGTCTTTTTTTTTGTTACTTCAAGTCATTTAATTTTATACTTCAGACAAATTCTTTTGATATCATTACCTTTAGATGAAGAGTTGAGTAAAACTGTTGTGATTTATTAACATATATACATCTTTGTCAGTTATATGTGATTAATTTTGAAGCTCTAATTGTCACCAGGTGGATCATCCTTATGTGTACGAGTATTTTGATTCATTCGATGGGGCCCAGTACATTATGCGGCCAGCTATTAAACAGCTCTACCCGCATGACTGACAATTCTCTTGGTGCAATTTAAAGTAATGTAAGTGCCTTTTGGTGTCAGATTTTGTTAATTATTTATAGTATGTGGGTAATAAATACATGAAAAGGACCAACTCATGAAAACATTTATTTTTTATTCCTAATGGTGCGAATTGGAGAAAGTTTGATTATTCTCTGATGTATGCATATTTGCTGATGTAGATATTTTAGTATATTGGTGCCAAAGCTGTTTGCAACAGTTAATGCTCCTTGGCTATTTATAATAAGTAGCTGTAGGGTGATGATGTCTTCCATCCAGATAATAGTACTAGTTATACAATACTATGTCATAATTTGCATAGTGAAACCTCTATACTGTGTCATGTGGCATTTCAACTATTAAACAGTTAATCCATAAATGTTTTTTCATCTTTGAAAGATGCCCAAATATTACCTCCTGTCTCTATACAGGTGCATTCGACATACAAGATAACATAATTGGTTATTTTAAAAAGAAAATCCTGAAGTGTTTTTAATTTGAATTTTTCAATAAATAAAAGTTGAGGAACCATACATAATGACAGAATTGTTGATCTTTTAAAAGAAAAATGTCTTAATCAAAAGAAAAAACCGACTGTCTTGTTTTTTTAAATTGATCTTGCTTTGACAGAAAATGAACGAAACAAAGCAAAATGTCAATGATACCATTTGTTTTGCTGGTGCAGGTTTGTTTGTATTTTTGTAAGTGAAGAAATGACTGCTTTTGCTTTTTGATTTAAAAGGACTGATATATATTTTGAGTTTCATTAAAAGTTTAAACACCATTGAACACAAATCAAATTATCTTTGTGCTTGTGTTTGTAGCATTAAATGTACAGGCTCAATTTTACCAAAGAGCAGACAGAAATTGTGTGATCTCAGAAGTTTATTCATTTTCCAGTCCGGTAAGATTATTTAAAAAAACTCTTTAGATTTAGCCAGTTTAAGTCACAGCGCATCTTCCTAATTTGAAAAGAAAAAATATAAGAGTGATCTTAGATCGAAAGTTGTTTTTTGTTGTTGTTGTTTTTTTCTTCCTGAAAATATTTATAAAAATATGCCAAGGTACACTTTAAAAATGTATTGGTAGCTTGAACAAAATGTGATTATTTATATTAAAAGAGTATGAGGATGCACCATATTGTGATCATATAAAAATCTCACGGTAGCTTCTGTATAAATTTTTAGAATCAATTTTATATATTGAGATGTTCATGTTCTAAAATAAATAAGATACTATGTTTATGTTATTTGTTAAGCCAATTTATGATATGTCTATTGTAAATATTTATCAGCAGTTTCGTTTAAAGCATAATGAACAATTTAATGATCCCTGTGTTGTTATTGCATTTATGATTTTTATGTAAGACATTTTCTGCTGTGGTATGTTTTTGTTGTTGTTTTTTCGATTGTTGTGATAAGAGACCATTTTATTTGGTTCCTCTGATGTTAATTGAGGTATGTCTCTTTGTGTGTCTTTTTGTTGCTTAGTGATATAAAGACTTGAATCTTTTCTTCGAAATGTTACAAGAATCACAAATTGTGTGCAATATTTCTATAAGTAAGTCTGTTTTAGCATGAAGGAAATGTTCGCAAGATAAATATTAGTGTATTTATGATTGGGAGGTATTGTTGTTTTAGCAACAGGTTTATATATATGTTTAGATAGTAGCCATCAGCAAAGTGTTGAAGATCCTTGTAGAGAAAGTCAGATCAATAATCTTAATACAGAACAAATAACTTCTGTGTTGTCTGTCAGTTAAAAATGCAATTGTATGATTACATTTAGGTCTATTTTACGATAACAAAATATTATTTGTATCCATTCCATCTTTCATTTAAAATGTAGATTTATCTATGGTTTTCACTTACATATGGAAGTAAAAGGAAATATAATAGACAAGTGGACAACAAAAATGCTTAAAAAATGAGTTAAAACATTAAACTGATACATTGACATTTTTCAGTCTCTGTTCTGTTGAGTTTGCCGGTGCGCTATGTCCATTAGTTAAAAGATAAAGATTACTTCTTTCCTATATCTTAGTAAATCCTTTTTATAAAAATTTCTGAAACAAAAAGTCTAAGGGCTCTCTTTGTCTGTATTTTTTTTAAGGTGTGTGTGTGGGGGGGGGGAGGACTATCCACGGTCATTGTTATTTTCTATTGTTGTATGATATAAAAAACGGCGTTTTGTAAAGCATCTTAAAATAGATAGCTGACGTGAACATTTTCAGCCAGTCCTTTGTGTTTAAGGTTTATTTTGTTGATTAATGGGTACCTCAATTTTATTTTGGCTTGTTCAGATTCATGAGTGAAGATTTACGATAAATTATTTTTGTTTCACACCATGGCACACAGATATTTTTTTAAGAAACCAACCATAGTTTTAACTTTATTATTATTGATATATAAATTATATAACTTATAAGTACATGATTCATTGTTTTTTAACTGAACGCAAATAGATATCAAAACAATTGTATCAATTATGGGTTAGCTTGATTGTTGTTGATTTTTGTGTTTTTTTAGGTGATAGTAAAGTTTACATTGCATTTTTCCAAAACGTAATTACTTTTGCCTTTTAATTTATGCATTTATTTTTAAAAGATTTGAGTAATTTTGTATCTGTCTGCTATAGTTTTTTTCTTGATCCCTGAGTGCCACTTGTTTCATTGTGTTTTACTGTATTCACAATCTTCAAATGTTCTGTCTTTGCCTTTGTTTTGATGCTATAGGTTTTTGTTTTGTTTTTTTCAGTGCTCGGTGTTATTTATTGTGAGGAAACCAATAACGAAACATTTGACCTGAATACTGATGCCAAATATATATACATGAACATCTGAACTCTAGTTAATATGTGTGTGGAAATCATTTGTTGCTGATACATTTCCAATGTAAATGATCTTGTTGAATATTGAATAAATCTTAATGACTCACCTTATGAAGCAATGGTTTTATTCTTATTTTCATACATTTGAGAGAAAGAGAGAGAGAGATAGAGAGAGAGAGAGAGAGAGAGAGAGAGAGAGAGAGTTGTGGTAATCTACATAATTTATTCACTGCTGTTTATTCTTGTTGAATATAATGATACAACTCATCTAATGGGATATTATCAGATATCTGTTCTTATTGTTTTTATATTTTTATGAAAGTGTTAAGGCACTAATATCATTAATTCTCTCTTTCACGTATATTGTAATAAGCTTATTTAATTTTAAAGAAAGGAATAATGAGTCAAAAATGGGCTCAAAGCCAATAACTGATAAGATTCACATTCCATATTCCATGATAAAGTCTCCTCAACACAATACTGTCTAAGAATTTAAGGAACATAAGTCATGTGTCTGTTGTTTGGTTTCTTTATTCAACCCCTGATTATCAAGCTATTCTCCTCTGTATTATACTTACAATAAGCAGAGAATAATTCCTTCCTTCTTTTCTTTACATGTAAAATCATGTGTATGAAAACAGCTCAACGATTTTATCCTATAAATATTTTGTTTTGTTTTGAGGATTGTTGATTTTGTTTATAAAATGACATAACTCACTGGCAAAAATGTGTGAAGTGTAAAAGTTAATTGTTATGTTGTTATTATTATTTTATTTTTTTTTGCTTTTGTTTTTGTTTTCTGTTGGGTTTTTTTTCCAATTATATAGATTCTATACTTGGGCCAAATGATGATAAAACTGTTTTGGTTTGAAAAAAAAAAAAGGAAGAACAAAATTGCAAGAGTCTGTATCTTTCGCATTTATTTGTATACATAATTAAACAATTTTGGTGGAATGTCAGAGATCATAGAAAGTGTAAAGAATAGTCTGTTGACATTAATTTTTGTACATAAAAATCCTAATAATTTACTCTTTCATCCAGTAAAACGTCTTATTTTGGTTTTTGTACATACATTAACTACAAAAGCAATTCAACGAGGCCACACGCAACATCATTCAATCTCATCCCTCATTGTTATGACGAAATTGCTTATTGCAATAAAGCCACACGCAACATCATTCAATCTCATCCCTCATTGTTATGACGAAATTGCTGATTGCAATAATTTTCATTCACACGCTTTAAGATTCTTATTTTCATAAACTAAAAGTAAAAATTCATTCATGTTTGAAATTCAAAATCCAAAATAATGACAGAAGTGAAATAAAAGATGTTTTAGATAGATTAAAATGTTTGGCAACAAAAAAGAAAATGTCTCAACAGTTGGAATATCAACAATAGCATGACATTAGAAACAATAGTTCTAAATAAGCAGAACATAGAAATAGGTCGAATGTTTTGACACAACATGGACAGTGGTAAGGGCTACGGGAATATACATACCCTAATGGATAAAATTAGGGTGCTCTACATAATAGTGAATTAAAAACATCATTTCATTGACAATTAAAGCATACATTAACATTTTCTTTTCGGTTTTGAGCAGTTGCCGTTTAACTCAAAGGAGCTATTTTTTAATGCCAGAAATTTTTTAATTGAAACATGGGCATAGTTCGATAAATAACAGTTCAATGTAATAATGCAGCAATAGGGAATTAGACCTATGTATTTCGAGTGGAAAAACTCACAAGTTTTAATAACTTTCATCTAAACCTAGTTGTGCCATACTGAGCAATGGAGTTTTTAAGACTGATATTTAAGATCATTGTGTTGCTGGATGAGATCATTAAATCTGTGGAGAACACAACAGGCCTGATCTGAACTTTACATTTATATACAAAATTGATAAACAAGTCATAGGTTAACTTTGGAAGTATGAAATGAACAGGAGGGGGCGGGGGCAATAGCCCTAGGGTATAATATCGGCTTCCAGAGCAGGAGGTCCGTGGTTCGACCCCTGGCGATTTTTACCCCTACTGGTTGAGTCAGTTTAATGTGACCTGCTAAGACAGGAGTCATGGTATCCCCGTCCTGTCTCGTGTGAGACAAAATTTTTCAGACGTCAGTCTTGGGGCCTATATAGAATCATATTTTAGGTGGATCATCATATTTGATATTTTCACAGAGAGAGAGGTTGCAAAATTTGAATAAAATTATTATTCATATATGAAGTTTTGTTGAGAAATTTAGTTAAAAAATTGATATGTGCAAAGTCCATTGGCACTTCAAAATATAAAAATGAAGGAGAAAAAGTGGGAAAACCCCATCAAATACATCACCTATTAACTAAACAATATGTGATTTTAATTTCATATGAACAGAGATATATTTTTAAGTTCAGATCCATAATCCACTGCTTGCATAAAAGATTATTAGGTATTCAATAAATAGAACTACATATATATTGGCACATGAGAAAAACAAAAAAATTCAGTTCAAACAAAATTTGTAAAAAGCAGGATAGTCGCCTATATGTTAAAAAATGTTTTGAGATACAAATGTATAAGATAAAGAAATAAAAAGAGATCTTTGTGACATCAAATATCTCAAATGGGAGAAGAAGAACGTTTATGAAACTTATCCTCATTTGGAAGCTCATAAATTAGATGAAATTGTAAGTAATTTCAGCATCTGTCTGTAATGTTCATGAAAATACCTCTAGTAACTCAGAGCCTTGATAAAACACTGCTTCATTTATACAGAGATTTTTTAAAATATCTCAACGGTTAGTAAAACTTTTCTCAGTTTTAAAAAATTGCTGAACTCTTTGCTTTAAAATTTGAAGACATTTGTCCCACCGTTATTACCTTTCTTCAAACTGTTGAGTGCTCCACACTATCAAAATATAATTTTACAGTTTCTAATAGGATATTCAATTGTTATATATATACATAATAATATCTATTTCTAAGTATAGAAAAATTATGATAATAATGCCCAAAAACTGAACAAATTCTGTGCCATAAAAATTGTTTAAAAGAAAGTAGAAATAGAATATCCTCTATCATCTAGTGATTTATTTAGCAATTATTTGATATAAGATTATACATAATTTCTAAAGATTATTTTATAGCACATGAAAAAGCAAGTTCTGGTATGAAGATCATCTGTCCTGGTGTTGTTGTTGTACCAGAACATCACTAACACATGCACAGAGCTGCCTACTGCACCACCCATCAAAGTGTTTTAATGAAGGCAAAAAATTTTAAGAAAATGCATACTACAAAATAATGCTTTTAAGCAAAGGTTTGGTAGCTCTGAATTCACTTGCTCTAGCCCTGGCCTCCCAATCGGGAGGTACCTGATTCCAAAAACATGATTGGTTAAAAAAAGTTGTTTGTTCAATTTCCACCCTTACTGGTTTTCTTGGTGTCACTGTCAGTATAATGTGACCGGGTGAGACAGGAATTCTGGTATCCCCAGTACGTAGAATTGTAAGATGTTAGTCTTGGGACCCATGCATAGTATAACCTGTAGAGTGCTGACCTTGGATGCTAAACAACAAACTTAATCAATCAAAACTTCTGCATAGCGATGTTTTTTACTATCACTGAGTCTCACTCTTGCACATAGTTCTTGTTCTTACTATCACTTGGTCTTCTGGATAGCGTCAATCTTAAATACTATTTGGCTTATCCTTTCACATAACGAGGTTCTTTACTACACAAATGTATCACCTAGTCTTACCTTTCAACATATAGGGGTTCTTTACTATCTACACCTCCTGCATATTGAAGTTCTTCACAATTACCTTATCCCTATCACATAACGCGGTTCTATAACATAACATGATCTAGCCCTTCCCCATAACAGGGTTCTTTACCATCACTTAGTCTAACCCTTTGGCATAGCGATTTATTCACTATCACTTAGATTTGTTTACTATCCTTCAGACTTCCCCTTACGCAAAGCTGTGATTTCTTTACTGTCACTCAGTTTAGCCCTTGCGTTTAGTGATGTTGCGCAGGCGCTTCAAATTGTCCGTGGTGACTTTATCCCCCGGCTTGAGCTGCAGTGCTGTGAGATAGGCCTGCTCTGCCTCGCTGTACTTGCCGTTGATGTGGAGCATGGCACCCAGGTTCATCCACGCCGCAGGCTCCTTTGGTAGATGAAAGGTGGGGTTTTAGTTATAAGAATCAAATTTTGTCTCCTTTGAGTCCATATATTCGGCTGTAGTCCTTTTAATGTGTGAACAGTTTTTATGAGAGAGCGGTTAGAATCTTGAAGTTGAGAATAAGGATATAGCTTATAAATATACAATCATGAAATATTCATTATTCAGTATATTTTTCGAATCGGCATGCATGTGCAAAAGCAATACTTAACAATGTTCTTATTTCATAAGGTAACTCTTCAAAGACTCTTGAACACAGTGCATTATACTACTGATAAAATATATATAGTCATTGTTATATAACATGTACGATAACCCAATCATATTATTATCTTAAAAGTAACTTTATTGAAACATATATCATTGGTGACAAAATATTATTTAATCACTTTTAGGATCATGGTAGGCCTATACTATTTGCAACAGGCATCATTCAATGTGAATAGTAAGCAAGATACACAGCACCTTATAATGTTAATTGAATTTGTATAGTCTAGTTACATTTATTACAGCTTGCCCAACGTTATGGCAATATATATACTCTGACACAACTTTTAGGATCATGGTATACTAGTTGCACCACGATTGGTTCAATGTGAATAGAAGTAAGTAAGGTACACAGCACCTCATAATGTTGATTAAATTTGTAGTCTAGTTCCATTTATTAATTGCCCTACATTACGGCAATATCTAAAAGTTAACTTCAAAATCTAAAAAAAACATGAAGTTGGACTCTGACACAGATATAAGAATACTAGGTTAAGGTGATTTCACATGCAGTTACAATGTAGTAGGAATGAGAAGCAGTTTTAAATTTCAATTTACCTTTGGTTTGATTTTTGTTGCTGCAATATACAACTCCTCAGCTTTTTCCTTATTTTCTCCCTCTCTGAAAACAAAAAAGATTTTGATTTTGCGTTACAATAGTCAATCAGACTTTAGTATCAACAAGAACAAAAACTTTTTTTTCTCATGAAGATTAAGCAGATGAACTATTCTGTGACTGATTAAGGCAAAATCTTTAAAAATTCGATTAAATTGAATAAAAACATTTTTTTAATGAAAGCTCTTTATTTTCTTGCATCTGTAGAAGTCAAATTATATTATATATGTAAGATTGAGTTTTTCAATAAGATGCCTTAGGAAAGCATAGATCACAACCATTCCTATGTTTATAAAATAATTAAATACAGATAACCATTTATTCGCTTTATACTTAACATGCCCTACTGCATAACATCTTTTATTCTATACACTTAACAGTAAAAAGTTCCTAAGTTAAATCTCAATAGTCTTCCTTATGGTCTGATCAATATCTAAATGTAACTGCACTACAACAAGTATCATACGCCAGTAGGCCTACATGTATATTGTCAACATCTTATGTGATTTTTACAGACCTATAAACTGCAGCAGCCGCATAGACTGCATCAAAATCTTCACTCAGGTGTGGCAGAATGGTTTCAAAAAGTTCCATGGCTTCCTTGTGGCGATTAGTTGATGCATAAAGCTGGGCTGTGTTAAGAAAGTAATACACAATGCATGTGAGTGTGTGAATCAACAATGTTGAATCAGGTGCAAGTCGGATTTTTATTATGTTCATGCACAATTAAAATCTGAGCCTGTACATGACAAGTTAAGAACACAAAATCGGCTTTATCCTCAAAACAATAAAGAACTACAAAAGTGAAATATACCAATAAGATTGTCTTGGAAGTCCTTAACATGTTTTTTCAGGTTTAAAAAAAATAAGGGGATTATGGGAAAATGAGCATGGTCACACTTTGAGCAGTGGGTGTATAAGAAAGCACAAACCAGACCAAGAGCAATAAATTCAATTGTTTTGTTGTCGATGTTTTTTTTTTTGTCAGAGAAAAATGGTCTATGGACAGATGGAAAAGAAACTAAACCTCAATTTTCAGATTTGTAGGTGTGAGAGCTTTAAAACCAACAGAAAATGGAGAAATCTTTTGTGGGACTTTGTCCATTTTCTCCCTGGTATATTCAATTCCAAAGTCAAAATTGAAAACAAAATAGGCTTTACAAACATATTAGTAAGGAAGAAAAAAAAAACCTACAAAGTCTACAAAACATTAAAAAAGCGTTGAGCATAACATCATTTAAAAGATTTATTGTATACCATAGAAAAAACTCTATAAAACTTTTTATCTCTTCAAAACATTAGTTCCTAAAAGAATAATGTTGAAGTAAGTTGTGTGAGAGGCTCTGGTTTACCTACCTATGTGATTATCTATTGTATAGCTGTCAGGGTCTAATTTTTTTGCTTTCATAAGCCATTCCTCCGCCTCAGCTGGCTGATTCTGAAGAGAGCAAAAAAAATGTATTCAAGATTTACAATCATAATAAAGTATGTGTTTCTTAGTTCAGACTTACTTGTAGTAAAGATTGTATTTTGGTAAGATAGTAAAGGCATTTCTTAATGAAGCCTTTGTGAAATCGCATTTCTTGTTTATATTGTGTGGTTTGCCTAAAACAATGAGAATAAATAGAGTGGAGAAAAGGCATTGATAAAATCAGCACAAGAATAGCCAGAAATATTACATTTCTCATTCCATAGTCTGCAAAGTAAACTCAATCCTTGATTATATTTATTAATACTTACTTGATTATATTTTTAAAATAAAGTATTATTATTGTGTTAAATAAGAAATGGGTGCATCAAATTTTAAATGTTATTTGATGTTTTTTTTAATCCGATAATTTTTTATTCAGAAACTTGGCACTCTAAAGTTATCTTGATTACAAATTATTGAGTTAGACAAGAAAAATTAAAACAAAATTTTTTAGATAATTTAAGAGAGAAACAGACACTAAGAAAGAGATACTAAGAAATGTACAGATTTGACAAATAGAAATGCAATATCAATAAAAAGAGGCAAAGCTTGCTAAACACTGGAATAAACTAATGATAGCTGGACTCACAGTTTGATATCAAGATCCTTACACTCAGATTGATTTTGTATTTTTACCTTGGCAAGCTTAAGCTTTGACATGGTCAGATGAGCTGGCATGTGGTCAGGTTTGACTTTAAGGGCCTCCAGGTACCACTTCTCAGCCTCAGCTAAACGCTCCATCTTGAAGTATGCCTCTCCTAGAGATGCATAATAAGTGTTTTGCTTTACACATTTTCATCAGTGATTCAGTTCAGTCGCTCAAAGTAAACAAAATTAATACATTGCAACATTATTTTGTCATTGCTGGTTTCATATTTTTTTCCTTAATTTCAAGTAAAATACATTTTCGAAACTTATCTTTCAATGAAATACAGTTTGAAACATATCTTTATGTATGATAATATAATATGCAAAGAATCTGTGGATAAAAAAAAATCCTATGATTTCCCATAGATTATCTTTATGCATGTGAGAAGATTTTAATAAAAGTTTTAATTAAAGTATGTGTACCGGGGTATCTTAACATTATTCTGATTTTCCTTACCAAGCATGTTGTAAAGACTTTGAGGTGCATAATGGTCTGGTCGACGCTTTAGGGCCAAGTGGAACTTTTCTAGTGAAGCCTAAAAAGATTAAATGCAAAGGTAACATTAAAGTGACTTTTTATTTTTTTTCTTTCAAGGTTGAAAATAGGCCTATCAGAACATTCAGCTGAACTAGATCGAAGAAAAATATAATGTAATAACTATGGAAGATAATTAGGGAACAGAATTTACAAAAATGGTTTTCAATCACAAAATTAATATATTTGGTTATTTTCTCACATTATTTTATCATACTATTCTGCACAAGTTCCTTCGCATTCCTCTCTTTTGGGTTCTAATTTAATGGCACTGATACTATGTATCTCTAACGTTACATAAACACACAGCCTTTTGACTTTCACTTTAATATCTTTTAATGCTGCCAACATTATATCTATATTGCCACCAGTGGGTTTTGTGAACGAAGAGCACTAAGCTCTCCTCCTACATGCATCTTACTTAAATGCGGCAGCATAGACTATCATGGGTAGGATAAGAAACCTTCACTAATTTTGCTTACCGTACCCCAGTAAACAACCTTGCCTACATTTGAATATAATCAATAATTATATTTTTAAAATTCCATCAATAAAACTTAATTGGATAAAAAATTAATGGAGCTGGAACAGTGAGCCATGCACAAAAAAAATTTAAAAACACAAAAATATGCAATTCTCATACATCCATATCTCCTTCGTCCATAAGAAGCCTTCCATAGTTGAAAAGACAAGAAATTTTGGTCCCATCATGCAGCCTGGGGTCCTTCAAGCCTGAGGTATCCAGATCTGCACAGTGCGAGTAAATCTGGAACATGGAATATACATATGTATATCAGTGTCAAGTGTCAATATCTATATCAGTGTCAAGTGTCAATATCTATATCAGTGTCAAGTCTCAATATCTATATTAGTGTCAAGTCTCAATATCTATATCAGTGTCAAGTGTCAAAAACTATAGTCAAAGGAAATGGAATATATTATTGACAATATACAGCTTACTTCATAAGAAATATCAATATTAATCAAAGAATGTAAAAAGATGAAAGGAATAGAGATGCATTGTTGCTTTACTTTTTAATTTTTTAATCTTTTATTTTTACATTATTATGCAAATTTTGTAATAAAAGGACTGAGGGTTGGTGCAAAAAAGTAACCTGTTGTTGTTTTTTTAGGGAAGGGGCAGTCCAATTTTTTTTTTCAAATTTATTTTCAGGTGAATTCGGACCCTCAGCACTTTTTTTTTTTACATGCTACTCATTAATATAAAGAGAAATATTGCATTTGTCTGTAAAGACTAAATTGCAAATCCATAATAAAGACAACAATTTTTTCAGCATTAAAAAGTTCAAAGACGATTATTATGGAAGACACATGTCCTCACTGATACTGTGGTCCAGTGCTCCTGTGATGGCTGACTTAATCATAATGTTATAATGTTAAAACAAGACCAAGAACGTGAGGGATGTAGTGAGAGGGGAGTGTGTGTGTATGTGTGTGATAGAGAGAGAGAGACAGACAGATAGAGAGGAAAAGACAGGCAGACGGAAAGACATCGACAGCAACATAGTATGTGTATGTGATAGAGAGAAAGAAAGATAGCCAGAGAGAGATTGAGTAAGAGAGACGGTCAGACAGACGGACACACGAGTAGACAGAAAGATAGATGTAATAATAGTGACCATCATTAAGGGCATTTGAAACATCTACGTACTATGTAGGGAAATATGGCCACATCACCAAAGTACGGCTATCTATCACTAGAACGATAGATAGACAAAAATAGAGAGGTAAACGAGACAGCCAGAAAAACACAGAGTGGATAACAGTATATGTATTTGAGGAGTGCTTGCATTAATTGTTTAGCCACACTTGTAAGCATAATCAATAAAGGCGAAAACTCAAGGGGATACCAACATTGATCTTGTCCAGCTAAGGACATTCACTACCACAAGACAACTCACCTTTTTGGCCTGCTCTGTATCTCCGAACTGCGCAGTCAATATCCCCAGATTAAGATGAGCAACTGAAAAGTAGAATGATAAAGAAAATTAATAAGTTACTTTTATGTCGACATTGCTTAGCAATAATCAAAACAACCATGTTTAATACGGAAGAGAAAAATAAGTATTCAGTAACAATGAAATATCACTTAAGATGAATCTCCAAGGAGTTGTTATTAGTTTGTTACAGATCGTCTTACAATACAGTCTATATTGACAATGGGTTTCAAGATTAACGTCTGGCAGTTTTACGTGCCACCACACAGAGACAGTGCGGGGATATCATGACTCATATCTGAGTCGCTCACATTAAACTGACACCGACCCAACCTATAGGGGACAAAATAGAACAAATAATTGTTTGACCGATCGTGGGTTTCCAATCAAGGACCTCCCGATTGGGGGACAAACGCTCTACTATTTCGGCCCCAGTGAATTCAAGAAACTGTTAGTTACACAATAATTATTATGTTTTATTTTCTACAGTTTGTAAAAATATAATAACACTACATGACTTAATCATGTAATAGTACAGTTTGGGGTTGAAAAGGGGCTTGGTTTGATGAAGCTCAGACAGTAGAGTACGCAATTCCTAGCCAAGAACTCCCGGATTCGAATCCTGATATTCTATACCTTATTCACCCTGATTTGGCCCGTATCAGTATGTGACCAACTAAGAGACATTCAGGTATTCTTGTTCTGTATGGCATCACGTGAAACTATTTGACTTTAATCTTGGGATTCTTTTACGAAATAGCCTATTTGCTGTCGGTATCTGTTAAGAAAGACAAGAAAAGAATAACGGACGTTTCGCCCTATAGCTTGTATCAAAGGGCATATCTAGGGCCTACTGGTCATATTCCATCTTTCTCATTTCACCCTCTTCTTCTACTGCTTATAATTTCATAGTCATACTATGGCTTGCTTAGAGAACTACACAGAATACCATGGATATTTTTCTCACCTGATAGCTTAGGCCTGAAATGAATAGCCTTTTTGTAACTCTCGATGGACTCTTGGTAACGTTTCTGGTTTTGCAGGAGAATACCTCTGGAGAATAGTGACATAGGATCAATACACTTTAATCATTAATTAATAGATTGCCACAGCCATAATGAATAAAACGACTTCTCTCTCTCACCTATCTCTCTCACAGTCTCCTTTCTCTATCGTACTACTCTGTCTGCATGTCTGTCTGTCTGTCTCTCTCTCTCTCTCTCTCTCTCTCTCTCTCTCTCTCTCTCTCTCTCTCTCTTTTCTCTCTTTTTCTCTATCTCTCTCTTCATTCCCTCTCTCT
Organism: Elysia chlorotica; assembly: GCA_003991915.1. Lineage (NCBI taxonomy): Eukaryota > Metazoa > Mollusca > Gastropoda > Plakobranchidae > Elysia > Elysia chlorotica. The sequence continues at coordinate 203,997 of RQTK01000511.1, forward strand.
GTCTACGTATCTCTCACAGCCTCTGTCTACATGTTTGTTTGTCTCTACCACTCTCTCTCTCTCTATCTATCTATCTCTCTCACTCTCTCTCTCCGACTTTCTCTTTGAACTTCTGTAGATGTTTTTTTTTTCTTTCCAATTTTCTTGTTGCTGTTGTCTGTTCAAAGTAAGAAGCGAGCTCAAGCTAACTTTTATCATGATTATCTCTTCGATTATCTTTCTAATACATTTCCTACCCCGCCTTCCATCTCGTTTCCACCTTTCTTAAGAAACTATCATTTATTATCTTAGAATTCACTTATTTTAAAATCAAGTGCTATGGGATGTAGAAATAATGTACGCACAATTTGAAAAAAAAATGCTATATAATGTTTCTACTGGCACATTTTTTAAATATTATTTATATCTTCAGAAACAAAGCAAAAAAAAAAAAAACAGTTGTGAACTGTAAATTTACTCGAATGGGCTTACAAGTTATAATGCACATCCGCCATGTTTGGTCTGTACTTGAGAGCGTTTCTGTAGGCCTCCTCAGCCTCCCCAAACGCTTGTTGGTCATTGAAAATGTTGGCCAAATTACCCCACGCTGAGAGAGGATGGACATAAGGAGGTGTTGAATAACGAAAACAATTTTCTTTCAATTTCATCTAGAAAATAATGATATGATACTCCTTTTACTATTATTTATTTCATTAACACCCAGTGTCAGAAAATTACACTATTTTAGGAAGTCATACAAGCAAATTTATGACAGGTTCGTTTGCAGACAAATTAAAAACTGGCATTCGTTTTCATTTTTGAGACCTTAAGTCTGTAACGGGTTTATTTTAGCGAAAATTCATGCAGTGGCAAGAAGTACTGGTTTGTGGGTTCGTAACTGCACAATGGCCATCTTCTTTATTTTAAACATAATTATTAGCATGGAGAAAAGAGTCACCATTACTAGTAACTGCAAGTCAACGGAAATTATTAGGAAAGCCTCTTCCTTCAAAATTATGTAATCATTAAACGATTTACATGTATAAAGTCCAAACCATTCTGGAGAAAAGAGTCATCATAAATTAGTTGCTGCAGTACAGGGTAAATTACTAGGAACGCTCTTTTTTAAATCATTAAAAAAATTTTTTTAAAGATTAATTTTAGATGCAAAAGATTCCGAACCATTCTGCAGTAAACCAATGATACGAACACATCTCTCCTACTTAACTAATTGATAGTATAGGAGATACCCGATTTTGCAAAAGCCAAAACCCACCTTTTGCCGGGTTAACAGCGACCCCTGCTTTGTACAACTTTTCCTCTGTCTGCCAGTCTCGGTTTCTGATCACCGTCTTGGCGCTAAAGGCTGCTATCAGGAAAGCCAAACTGGTCAGAATCAGCATCCGATAGCTAAAGTTCGATTTGTAACATTTATTGTATAAAGCATGGACGCCCAGTCCTACAAGAAGGCACACGCCCATACTCGGTATGTACAAAACGCGCTCGGCGAGCACAAATCCAACGTAGAAAAACATATTAGAAGCTGGTATGAATGGAAACACAACAATGGCGGTTGATAACATGATAATATCAACAGGTCTACATGAAGAATGAATATAATAAGATGGCGTCGATTCAAACGTTCTTGTATGGCCGTTATTTGACCCGGAGTCGGCTTTGCCATTATGCACTCCGTTACCGTTGTGGTAACCATTTGAATAAGTCTTTTGGAAGCTCGATGTATGATTATTGTTGTTTGATGTATTGTTACTATAGACTCCATTCTTGCCATTGGAGTTGATTTGACTTTGCTGTTGATGATTTTTCGCTGATGAAACTCCGTTCATATAACCATTTAAATTATCGGCTACGTAACCATTTCCAGCATAGTCCTCACAATTCCCCAACGTATTGATGACTTTAAAGACTAGGAACAAGAGCGAGACATAGAATCCTATTGTTGCGATATTTCTGGGGTCTGAAAGACTTTCAACAAGCGGCACGGCTTCCATGGACCAATCAAAGCTGAGCACGCGAGGACACAACACCATCCAGAAGTTGGCGGCCGGAAGGAAGTTGTACGTCAATGTGCGCGTCAGGAGACTGTCCGAGTCGGAGGCGGGGTTGTCCGAGGGAGCGAACTCTGGCGGCTTGTTGCCCATGAAGTAGATCCGGAAGCCGAGCAGAGAGCAGAAGCAGACGGCAAGCAAAGCCACGCCCTCTAGTGCACGCCGAAATCGGGCCTGATGGAAAGACAAGAGAAACTCATACTTTGCAACTTGCAATGATATTATAATAATTATACATTTGTACTAACCTCTGAGCATACGTAGCCTAAATGGTAGGATATTTCGTTAGTTTCGAAAGTAGATTAAATAACATGAAGGCGATAACTTTATTTAAAGATGAATGAGAAGACAAGGACAAAAGTTATTTGTAGTGATAGCCTCTTACAATTATAATACTAACATCGGAACATACAAAGCTAATACCTTATTTAAATCAAAAGTACAAAATCATTCGCATACACGGTTCTTTATTCAGTTCAACATTCCGCAAGTATCTAAAGGGGATATTACAAGATTAACTATTAAGGCGGTGGTTTTATCCAAAGCTAAATTCACAGCTATGGAGAAGCTACCTGGTCTTTATGGCTCAGACTTAAATGCCAATCCACAGCTCTATCGATTTAACTTCCTGACAGCGCAGTTCCAATTATAGGGTGATTCCAAGGGTTATAAACTAAAGCCCAAAGTGGTTAATCAAGTATTATAACGCTGTAAAGGAATCTCATTGAGAATGCAAGAGTTAATGTATAATCACAGATGTTATTTGAGAAAAAAAAGTGTTGGGATGGGATTTAATGTGTACCTGTGTGTACCGGTATTTATTTAATAATTTCTTTACTATGTGAGCCGGGAGCTGTACACATTGTATTCAGTGGTGGTAGAGTTTGCATAAAAACAATAATGTGTTCTTTATTTTCTTTTGATGAGAAGAACTTTTTTATGTTTATTATTGACAACATTTGGTGAGAATTATTACTATATGATGATTTTCCACTCTCAGACTTACAGTTCTATAGCCCCTCTACCCCGCCCTTAACACATATGAGGATATTGTGAGAATAATCTAGACCTAATGGCACCGGTCGTCTTCTGGGAACCCCTGTATAGACCATGTCGTGGTAAGGTACCTTTCTATCATAGCCGGCTGTTAAAGTGTTAACCCTTCATAAACGCGCTGTTTAGGAGCCTGAAAGGGGTCAAAGGCGTACATTGTTCCTATTGGACCATTAAAATCACGACGTGGGAGGAAATGGTTCTCAGAGGTCTCTTTTACCTTAACCTCACATTCAATAGGACATTAGCTTGAAGTGAGGCGGTGGCATTCAAGTGTTTGACGGGCGGATCCATGGCAGGTTTTAACAAGCGCTTTACGGTGTGGGGGCCATTCTCTCGAGGTCACAGACCCGAACACAATAAAATGGAAGGCAAACGAGAGCACATCTGCGCCATTAAAGAGCCATAGATTTTCGTTACTCTAACGCTGGAGAGCTTCCCGACGCCATTGGGCGCTGAGAAAGCGCCATTGACAGCATTCGACGCCCGTATAATAATCATGTCGGGGTTCTTTATGGATGCACCTGATATTAATGAGAGAGGGGACGTCCTATAGCCTATGGGCAATGACTTTAATAGGAATCAGGACCCGTTTAAACAGAGTGTGGGCAATAATTTATGCCGGGGAACTAAATCATGTTGATAAATTTATTACGGACGTTAGGGGCAGCTCTTTATTATAAAGGTTATTTTTGTAACATTATAATTATTCACCGACAACGTAGAAAAGATTAAATAATTATAGTTATTTATATTTTTTTTATAATAAAAAACAAAAACACCATAATCATCTATGATGTGAAATGGTTATGTTTTTATTGTTCTCGAATTTTTTTCAAGTCCTTATTTCCCTTCTTGTTTTTCTTCCGTATGTATAATTTTACACCCATAAACAGCTCGTATATTGCGTCAATTGACTCGTATACTGTATTCTCTCCAATTGGAGTAGGAAGCAAATAGGACTATTCATCGTATCACTGCTTATCAATTATTTTTCGTTATTAGAAAGCCAATAGGACTACATGTATTCGTCGCATCACTGCTCATCAATTATTTTTCGTTATTAGAAAGCCAATAGGACTATTAGCCACATCGCTGCTCATCAACTATTTTTTAATTAATTATAATGTTTTCGATCTGAGTTTGTGATCTTGCAGATTATCTACTCTCAGACTTGCAGCTCTATAACCACTCTGTCCCACCCTCAGCACATCTCTTGGTCCATTTTGGTATGCCAAATGCTATGTGAATATGATACCATACACATTAGTTCACCAACATTATCACTTGTGTTTATTTTCGGTAAACTGTTCCGTGCCGAAAAAAAGCTTTATAGCACGAATACCCGCGTCGCCTTAACATATGAAGCCTTTAAAATGAGATAATCAGATGTTTAATTGAATCTCTATGTGCTTGAACTCATGGAGATGTAAAGAAATATATTGCTCCATGGTTTGAGCTAGGCAATAAAACTGCTCTTGGGGAAGTATAAACCACACTTGATTACTTGAAAGTCTCATGGCTTTCCCCAACAATCCATGACGGAGACAGAAGCACCAGCTGAGATTCGACCCTTAGACCTCCCGCGCTCATTCCACAACGCTAACCGATCGAGTTTTACAGGCGTTCCTGGCAAAGTAAAATAGAGGCCTAGAGAAAACGGGTACCTATAGCGAAAACGAAGATGATAGGTAAAGTAATTTGTACCGGCAACCACTCATAGTTCTTTCTTAGACTTACAGAGCCAACTGGGGCGGGCGGTGACCCTGGAGTAGAACATCGGGCTCCGACGCAAAAGGTCCGAGATTTCGCTCCCTAATGATTTGGTCGGTGTCAATTTAATGTGACCAGCTGAGACAGAAGTCATGGTATCCCCGCCCTGTGTCGTGTTCGGCAGCACATAAAATTGCCAGACGTCACTCTTAGGGCCCGTCCACAACATAGCCTGTATAGGTTGATGTTGGACGTTAAACCAACTTATCTACAATAACAGAGCCAATGAGCGATCGTACCACCACATGTGTAAAGGGGTGGGATCATGTCATCCGTATCATCGTTTAGATCGCAAAACCTGCATCCTGCAAAATGTGTCCTTATGCACCATTTTTTTTCTTTATTGCATCTTTCCAATGTTACAAAGTTCAGTCGGTGCTGAACACACTACGGCGGCGAATGACGACCTTGATAGGAACTAGGGCTTAACGTGTGTGTTAATGTGAACAATAATAGGGATCACCGGACATTGGGCATGCAGTGGGCAATGGGCAGTGACCGGTTGGCCCTAGGCGTGTTACTATTCACAGGTTGTGGGGCCCACTATGAATCATCCTAATATGGTGTCCGGGCAGGTGATAACAAGACATGCCCACGGTCAAGGCCCTGTCTCCCTCGGCTGTATCCTGGTACAGAGGTTTCAGCTTTTTGTTGGGTCTTCTGTATTTCTTTTTTTATTATTTAATTTCACGTTTAGTGGTAAAAGCTGTGCCCCATCTATCTATCTATCTATCTATCTATCTATCTATCTATCTATCTATCTATCTATCTATCTATCTATCTATCTATCTATCTATCTATATTACTATCTATATTACTATCTATATAATTATCTATCTATCTATCTACCTATGTATCTATCTATCTATCTATCTATCTATCTATCTATCTATCTATTTATCTAACTATCTATCTATCTATCTCTCTATCTATCTATCTCTATCTATCTATTATTTTACCCATCCCTCTGTCTATAATTATGCCAGTGCATCTTTCCGCCTGTTTCTCTATGTCTCTCTTTCTTTCTTCATCTTTTTATCTTTCTCTCTCATTTCCCCTTACTCCCTTCTTCTTTATGTAGTGGACTTTGGTTTCATTTTACACGTGCTATTGACTGAAAACCAGCGTATAATGACATCTATCTCCCTCCTTTCACAAAACATACATATAGATCCACAACCCTTTCGATGTTGCTTCCAAACCAAGATAAATACATTTATCATTATTATTGATCTATCAATTGTCTACATGTATGTTTGATTATCCTTTTGAACATTGTATACATGTCCAGCCTTTGTTTATCTGCTTTGTATTTCTGTATTTCTGTCTGTTTATCAACACTGTCGATTTAATGTATCTTTTACTCTACAATGTGGAAAGTATCCTCATCTTTTGAGTTTGACGGAAAACAACTGCAACTTTAAAAGACATTCCGCGGCCGAAAGCGGTAGGTCTACAATTTTACCGAGGAGCCCCATGTCCCTAATCATCTAAAAGCACATCGTCCATAATAGATTTAATATGGGGACAGATTTTACCGAAAGATGCGAAAAGTTGCTGAGGCATCCATTAAGCTATAAGAAGATTGAGATTGAGAAGCACGATGGGCCTTAAATCAAATGCTTATCTCCCTTTTTATTCCCGTACTTTATGGATATGAGTCTGTATACGATTTGAGGTGAAGGAGGAAAAAATGGAGATCGGGGGAAAGCGGGAGGATGGTATTTGAACAGGAGGGAACGTTAAACAAAAGAATAATGGGAGGAATAAGCAATGAATCAGGCAGAAGAGAAACATGTATAAGTAATGAAAAGTCATGGGTGTGCTGGTAAAAGAAAAGAAAAGAAAAGAAAAGAAAAAGAAATATAGGTTGAAATATAAATCGATTAAAAAGGGGCAGGGTGTTCTATGATTGGACTAATGCCTGTGTGAACACAGCGAATGTAAATATATTCCTGGGCGTGGCTGTGTGCACTACCAAGATATTTTACACGGAGTATATGGAAATGGTCGGAGAAAATGATGAGATGGTTACAAAAGAAATAAAATATGGGATCAAATATTTGTCGAGAAAAGAAGTGAGAGGTTGTTCTATGATTTGGACCCGTACCTGCGTGAACACAGCAAAGCTAAAGATAATAATAAAATGGCTACACACACACACAAATTTAAAAAAATGTGTTCAAATATTACTTGAGAAAAAAGATGCAGGTTATGATTTGGACTCGTACCTGGGTGAACACAGCAAAGCTAAAGATAATAATGAGATAGCTCCACACAAAAAAGAAAAAGAAAGATGTGTTCAAATATTACTTGAGAAAAAATATAGAGGGTATTCTATGATTTGGACCCGTACCTGGGTGAACACAGCAAGAGTGAAGACATCCCTGGGCGTGGCCCTGTGCACCACCAGGATATCGTACACGGCGCACACGGCCAGCACCATGATGGCGGGTTCCTTGGTGATCATGGCGGCCCCCGACAGAAGCACCGTGAGCAGCGCGGGCAGAACGCGCCAGTCAGGTCTGGGCGAGTGGCGAGCGCTCACGTAGTGCATGTAGCTCAGCAAAGTCAGCAGGAAGAACAGGCACGCCAACACGTCCGCGCGCCCAACGACCCCAGCCACGGCCTCTGTGTGGATTGGGTGGGCCGCGAACAGGAGGCCTGCCGTGGCAGGACCTATTTTAGAAGGATTTAGTAATCCCAGCAGAGGCGAAGGATTTGATTTGGACAAAGATTGATCTGATTCAGATCCATTGCTGCCCTGCTTGTCTCTTGGTTCAGCTGATTTGGGGGTTCCGGGATTCCAGCTCCCTCCGACAAACAGCGCCTGCACGAGCATGGTGAATACGGCCGTGGTGACGGCGTGGCAGATGACGTTCCCCAGGTGGTAGCCCCAGGGGTCTAGCTCGCCAAGCCAGTAGTTGAGGCGGAACGTGAGCACACATAGGGGCCTGTACGACTTATGGGAGCCGCTGTGGGTGAGGGGCGTCCCCCAGAAGTCGTCGTAGGCCAGGTTCCATAGCGGCGTCTGCGGGAGCAAGTCTGGGTTCTTCTGGATGGCTCGGCTGAGGGAGAAAGAAAAAAGAGGAATGGTTGACATAATATAGTGATAAAACAGCCAAATGCCAAGGAACAGTTTCATCCTCTGTCTGGTGTTTGTAAACTGTTCCTTGTCATTTGTGTACTGAAGAAAGCTCAATTATGCCAAACCTTTTAATGTTAAAATACCATAGTTGAGTTGCTGTTTTTAGTTGTCCGTTAGTTCAAGCTGGTGACTGTTGTGCAATATATTATTTCCACACTTTTTTTTGTTAACCATACGTCTTAATTGATCCTTGAACTTCAAATAGTTTTAGTATTGCAAGAGTTGTGATTTAGCCATTTTAGGAATGGTTTAGGTACAGTTACTAACTGATCGATGTGATGAAGTCATGAGACAACCGATGATTGTCATGATATTTATAACCCTTCGCCGTCCTCCATCAAAATAAGGGGAGTGTGATTTATGATATATTTCATGCCGCCGACGAAAAGCAAGTAGCAAATGAAAGGATTTGCCTTGTGGATTCTTTCTCCATGAGAATAGTATTATTATTAGAATACAGTAAGAAGAATGTTCAGGATATCAAAGAATGTATGCAGTAGGTAATGATAAGATTTCAATAAAGACCAATTATTTTTAACTTGAACGTGCTGTAGATAACATAAAACCATACATGTCCGTACCAGTCTCTATCTTGAACCAAGCGGTATCAAGTTCAAGAAAAAAAAAAAGGCTAATATAGTTTCCTTGGTAAGGAGTGAAATGTTTAAAGATCCTTCTAAAAAACATTTTTATTGACAAGGTTTTAACATGCATGATGATAGAAAAATACATGGTAATAAGCGTTTACAAAAAATGGCTTTTAAAGAATTAGACTATGCCTATTTTCTCCGTATAAATTTCACGATAAGTTTTCTAGAGGGGCGGAAATTCGCTTGCATGCAATTTTTCTCCAGCATTGACATGACTCTTTAGATCCCTAGGCCTATACAGACAGAAAAAGTACGAAATCTAGAAATCACGCCAATGGTAACTTTCAGCACTATCACACAATGGCCTCGCAAAACTTTTCAAATTGATACAGGTTAGGGCTCTTTTGACTTAGAGGCCTTCGAGATACGAATTCCGACCTTTCCAGCGAATTTCTAAGGAGATTTCAGCTTATCGTTCAGTTGAAAGGCATGTCTTATCAAAGGCTGTTGGCAATGTGTCAAGTTGTGGTCATAGGATTAATGGTGGGCTGGAAAGTTTAGGGGATAAGCTCTGCGATAATTGTGTGATAAGCTCTATAACTTTTAGTTTTTATATTTTCTCCATTTGTGGATTGACAACTAGATCTAGGCATTGAACTGTGTAATTGCTTTCCACTCCTAATCCTATCAAATTTTATGAATTATTTCTTTTATTTTTTGTTTTTGTTTTTTTTTTTTTTTTTGTTTCTCTATGAGGTAGAATTTACATGTACATCTACATTTATTTGAAATCGTGTGAATGGAAAACTGCTGTGTCTATGCCCGTGTCTAACACATCTCCACGAACCTTAATATCTCTCTCTATTTTTCTCTATATCTCTATGTTTTACTCTTCCCCCTATCTTTGGCTCTCTTTATCTCTCCCTGTCTCTCCCTCTCCCTCTCTTTCTTTCTATTTCTCGCCCTCTCTTTCTTTCAATTTCTCACTCCTCTCTGTCTCTTTCTCTCTCTCTCTCTCTCTCTCTCTCTCTCTCTCTCTCTCTCTCTCTCTCTCTCTCTCTCTCTCTCTCTCTCTCTCTCTCTCTCTCTGATACGATGAAATACAACGCCTATTAAAATGTGTGTTTTGTCTTAAAAACAAATCTTATTTATACCCGTTCTTGTTGTAACTAGTGCAATTCTAACGATATAACGCCGCGAGACAAAATTCACAGTGGCTAAGAAAAATCCGCTAAACAGATCAGCTTGAAATCTCATTACAAGAGAAGATTTCGCTAAGCTTGAAAATGAATACAGATGAGCTACAAAATCGATTTGATTTAGAAAACGCAAGGCAACCAGGGTCTCTTGACCTGAGAGGGATTCCGGGTGAATTTTATTGAGCTTGCTTTAGATTGAAACACCAGGGCTTCAGTTCTAAGCTCCTCAAGCCAAAATTAATGGCTGTACGAGAGGCTGGGCATTTTGCTTGTGGACAGAAACTTTCCAGTATGTTCTACAAACAGACCTTGGCATGAACAAAGTTTCAAACGATTGCTATTTTTATTGATGCCATTGGTGATATTTTTGTTCTTTCTCTTGTCATTGTCATTATTATTTTTTTTTCTATTGTTACTAATATATTGGTTTCGTTGTGAGTATTTTCATTTTCTTTTGAACGGTATACGAGCTTTGCAAGACTTAAGAAATAATACCAGAAGCAATATTGTTTAACGTAGTCCCATGAATCATTTTCCTCCTGATTCTTCTTTTCCTTATTTTACAAGATGTATCCTTTCGTATTTATGCGACTTTCAAACATTTAATGCTATATACCCTGACCTATAAGATTGTTAAGCCTATTTCAAAGGACCTTTCTAAAAAAAAAAGAGAAAAGTTTACATTAAATTGTAAAGCTATCTTTTTCTCCCACTTTTTCAATTAAATCGTCCACTCACGCACTGCTTAATGGGCAAGTCTGTCGTCTTTAGAAACGTCCGCGATAGTTCTATCCTTTTGGTTACCTTGTGACAAAAGAAGCCAAAACAGTTGTGTCAAACTATCGCTTGTATGTGATTAAAGCTGCTGGCCAAACAGTTTTTCTTTGCTTTCTGAACTGTAGATCTTGAGTTAATGGGTAAGCACAGGGGGGTAAGCGAGAGAGGTTGAGACTTCCACGCATCGTAATGTGCGGGGGGAAAAGGGACTTTTGTTGACATTTTGACAGACGGAAGTTCAATATTTGCTTGGCTCGCCGACTAGCGAACTCCGTCAGTCTCTGTGATCGAGTCGAGGTCCCAGCCTAGCTAGGTTTCGACCTTTTTCTCAATAATTATGTTTGGTTACTTCTCCACTTTGCTAAGACTGGGGTACCACACAGCTCAGTCGGTGCTGCTCTTCGTGGACGATCAGATAGTCTGAAGTTCGAATCTCATCTGATGTCTTAGTAGGTACTTGGTTTTAACATTTTTCAGAATATCTTTGCAAAGGCGTTATCTAATTTTTGTAATTTTGAACAGTATTAATAGACGTCTCATATAATTATTAAGTCTCTTGCAAGTCTCTCTCACACACACATTCTCACACCTTTTCTCTATTGCTCTCTCATTCTCTCTATTTTTCTGTCGTTCTCTCTCTCTCTCTCTATCAGCTTGCGTCTGTCTCATTCTTTCCCCCTCTCTCTCTTTTTCATTTATAACCTTTACCTTACCAGTCTTGCTATCTCCACGGGTTTTCGACTGTAACGCACACAATCTAATCTAGCAAACACTCCACTTAGAAGCCGGACGTATAATATATTGCTCTGGGCCCCCAGGGACAAATCACTTTGGAACTGGGAGATCCTGCTAGATACGCTACGTGTTCCATTCTTCCGTGATATTGATCAGGTTCTTCTTCACCTTCTAGGCACAATCGTTTATCACCCTCTCCCCTTGTCGACTGACATAAAAAGAGCTAAAGTATTTCACATAAATTATGTCGATATTTTGTAGGGAACTTCCACAAAAATATAAGAAGAAATCATTTTCCCCAGAAATATTTGATGCACCGTATAGATACGGTTAATGAGGTGCGGAAATGTACCGTCCTAAGTATTAATAATATTATATCACTACCGGTACTTTGTTAGGATTTGTTTTCCAAAGGTTTCTACCCTGATAACTTACAGAGTTACATAGCTCTATCATAGCCATCTCTAGCCTTTCAGCGTTTTCGAATACTAGAGCGAGATCGATCGAAATAATTTATAATAATTTTTGAATAACAAGCATAAAATTGTAAAGGAAGTGCTTTAAAAAGTACTCTTCTCTTCTATAGATAGAAGCTAAACTGGTAGGCTTAGACACAAGAATGGCGCATTCACATAGGAAGGTCAGAAAAAAAAATAAAACAAATGTAATGATGGTGTTTCTTTCCAGCACATAATACAATTGTAGAGGGGAAAAGAGCCAGAGACAGAGAGACATTATGTCTCCCCCAAGAAAAACGAGTTAAGAGGTATTTACCACGTTCAACTAAGTTTACAGTTGTGGGGGATGTGTCTTTAGGTTTTAGTGGAAGTAGTCAAGTACGTTAATGGGCTGACCTCTTTCTAAAAAAAGTCACGTGATGTAAGTCGGCTAGTGCAAAAGGAGAATTATATTAAAATAGGTCTACGCTCTAGCCCAATGAGCAGATTGTTTACAAAAAAAGTCAACTATCACGTGATTTTGTTTACGTTTTTTTTTTAAAAAAAGAAGTCATCCCCAATTATTTACCTTTGAAAAAAAAACGCTCTCTATTTCTCTCGAATCAACCACAAACAATGAGTATTTCATTCATAGAAGTAATCATCATAACAACAGAGACGACGAAAAAAAAACAACGAGAACAACAAGAATCAAAATACCGACAAAGAAAAACTTTTGTCTCACTGCGTTGTCACTGCGGCCATTGCATGCAAAGTCGTTGTATGTAACAGCCTAAAAAAGGGAACAAATGATAATAAAGGGACTCTTTTTCCTCCTTTTCTTTTTCATTTCAATTGTAGTGTTAGTCATTCTCACATTCTAATCCACGGAGGCAGATTATTAATTAAAAGAAGAAAATTAAAAAAAAAAACAACAGCAACAAAACAAAGACACAAAAAACCACAACATTTTTTTTACATCCCTATTCTTACAATCAACATAGTGTGTCTATCTAATGATACAGTACAACGACATACAGACACGGGTCAAAGCAATTCCGTTGCCAGTCCTGCAATCGCCTTTCTAATTTGACAGTTATTGATAAACAACCATGGTAATTAACATCATCAAGGCGGCTGTCGATACCTCTCTTTTTAAACAACCAAACTACCACCATCATGGGCATCGATACAATTAACTACAGCCATCATGGTTATCGATACCGCTCTCAGTCTGACAGATCTAATGTCAATTTCATTAACCATCACGGAAGCTTTCCTGCCACCCTAGCCCACCCATTACAAGCTTTGCAATCCAAACGATGATAACGGATGACATACTCACGCCCCTTAGGCCCAGGGTTTTCTGATCGATCATTGGTTCCGTAAGTCTAGGATAGAGCTATGATTGGACGCCGGTGCAGATTCCCTTACATATCGTCTTCGTTTTGCTAAGGGACCCGTAATCTCAAGACCTCTATTGCCGAATCATTAACTACCATAGAGCTCTTCTGTACAGCAGGGAATATTCGGCCTTGGTTTCTTTGCACTCTCACTGACTCCATAATGAAGTAACGATGTCGTAAAAATCCTTTCCCTATTGGCTAAAATCACGCAATCGAGAAAGCCTTGGCTACCTGCATCCCGACTCTGTGGGCCTTTCTTGGAAGGTTTAGGGTCTCTCTCTCTCCGTCTATAAACTTGGGGAGCCTGTACCAAAATGGACCACAAACGTTTAACGGCTGTCATAAATGAGACGCAATGAAGAACTAAAGATTGAGAAGACTGTCCTATCCAAAGGGCTAGTGGGTTAGAGTTTGAAAAGTAAAATAGATCTACAGAGTGTTGTTTTCTTTCAATTTACAGTTACAAAGGTTTCCCTAATAATCTTTTTCTACTTTTAAAATACAAAATTTAGTCTGTTTGATGTCAATCCTCCAGCTAAAACAGAATTGATGATGTGGTTTTTATTCTGCAGTACTTGATCGAGGTATTTCTTTTGCTTTATAGATTTTACTTTTCATTATCTTGTAAACTTTGTGTTACCGTATTTCCCCAGAGAGTCCGTCTGTCTGTTTGTCTGTTTGTCTGTTTCATCAATCAACGTATCTAACTATTTGTCTATCTATTCATTACATGTAAAAAAAAAATTAATATCCAACGATCTAGCTATCTCTCTTTCTCCCTCTCACCCCGTCTCGGTTTATCTCTATCTGTCAATCCGTGTTGTGTTTGCTCTGTAACAAGTCATACCCCGCCCGCCTCTTCCATTACAGTGTATCCCGTCTTTTTCTCTACCTCACTATCTCTTTCCCTCTCACTCTCTCTCTCTCTCTCTCTCTCTCTCTCTCTCTCTCTCTCTCTCTCTCTCTCTCCCTCTCTCTAATTTAAAGAAACCACCGTAACTAGTAATGGTCAAACATATCTGGTTCCTATTAAACTTTAGACGCCGTCAGTCAGGAATCGAAAACTGACCAAGCAAGAACTTTGCCAATGTGACGCCGTCGTATGCAACGCGTCGCAACCTTACGGTGAAACTATTAACTAAATGGATTAGGTTTAGCCTGAGAGGTCATAATAATGGACCCCAGTTATGTACGCTTAGAGTTTAGTCCAACCATGGGCTGAGGTTATGAATTAATAATGCTTGGTGGCGCTGAGGTTAAGGTGTGAGCCTTCTATGCAGAAGGGTGGGCTTTCGAATCTCATTTGAGCTGTGGTAATCCCTAAAGGTTGGATCGGTGTCAGAATAATGCGACCGCCCAAGTGCCTGAGTATCACGTATGTGATCATCCTAAAGTTCCATGAAGAAAGCCTTACTGTCTCATATCAGACAATAATAGATAACGAGAGTGGCATTCGTTTTCGAATGGGGAAACAAAAGGATAACTTATGGAACTAAAATTAATATAATTTTGTAGTTCTTGTGTATAGACACCAACAGATTAGTGTTTATGTTCTCACTAATCTCAGAGAGGAAAGACAGGGATTCAACAAAGTACAAATAGGGATGTAAATGAAATTAAATGAATCGCATAGAAGAAAAAAAAACATGTGAGAGAGACGAGAGGGGAGAGAGAGAGAGAGAGAGAGAGAGAGAGAGAGAGAGAGAGAGAGAGAGAGAGAGAGGGAGAGAGAGAAACGCTCTTATGACGTATCTGTTCTCCTTTTGAAAGCGTAAATCGTTCTACATTTCTTAGCTGCGGTTATTTACTCACATTTCAAAACTTCATCAATCTCTTCTATGGGATAAACCGTTCATTTGAAAAGAGTGAATTATTTGAAAATATTTCTTAATGTTATTGCACCGCCATTATAAGAATGCATCAAAATATTGGAAACCTGTGTTGAAACCCAAAATTATTTAGATTTATGCCATGAGCGCCTTGGTCGTATTGCGGAAAATGTAAACATGTTTGTAGGTAAGGTTGATTTTTTCTTCTTTTATTAATGTAAAACACACCTAGCAACCTGTCGTTGGAGCTGGCAAAGACACTTTTATTCAACAGTATGGCTTAAGAGGTAGGTCTCTCTCTCTCTCTCTCTCTCTCTCTCTCTCTCTCTGT
>RQTK01000511.1:224763-227263 GCA_003991915.1 Elysia chlorotica
AGGAGTACCAGGCAAAACGGAAGCGATAAAAACCGGTTTTTCAACCGTCTGAGATTTTTGACCTGTTGAGTTGTTGGACCAGACTTAAGGACCTAGATCTAAATCTAAAATAATGTCTATCTAGAACTTGGGGTGCACCGTAGATTGCTATTAATAGAAATCTGTGGGGTGCACTGGGCCCAAGCAGGCAGGACACTGCCATCAGTCGAGGCACATGAACAGTAGTAAAGGTCGGAGGGGGAGGCTGGCTGGTTGATCCTATTCACCACAACCTGAGCCACAACCCGCCTTAATGGCCTGGGAACGCACGGTTTGGACCTTTATTTTGAAAGCGTTTTATTGTAATGTGCGGCCTCAATGCTTCCTTCCGAGTTGTCCACAAATATGCGTCTCACATTAATATTTAGATGTTAGGGACAGGGAGAGGGGCTAGAGAGAGAGCGAGAGGGGGAGAGAGAGAGAGAGGGAGAGAGAGAGAGAGAGAGAGAGAGAGAGAGAGAGAGAAGAAGTAATTAAACGAAACTGTGAGATAGTTAGAGAGAAGGTGTTAGGTATAATTTTATATTATATATCACATTGTTTCTACTTTTGAAAGTATGCACCTTGCAGATTGGGTTATTATCTTTTTGTATCATTCGAATATGGTTTATTTTTGTGTGTGTATGTTTTGATAACAGGAGGCTTACACCAAAGACGAAAGAATCAGATAATGGTGGTATTTTTCAATAACAGTTTCCACAGTTTTCTACCAAGCTGGCAATAAGCAAACAGTGTAGTGTTAAATATTCTCAGATATTATACATCTATATGCATTGCTTATTATGTGTTTTTTTCCATAAAACAATAAACTATTGAGTATTTATAGTGCTTTATAACCAATGTAACATTAAAAATATACTTTTC
This sequence comes from Elysia chlorotica, assembly GCA_003991915.1. Taxonomy (NCBI): domain Eukaryota; kingdom Metazoa; phylum Mollusca; class Gastropoda; family Plakobranchidae; genus Elysia; species Elysia chlorotica. Next base: position 225,667 of record RQTK01000511.1, read on the forward strand.
TGTCAATAAGAATGTTACATAGTTATTGCTAAATACGACGTGATCTCTCTTGAAAATCACTCCATCGGCAACGATCTCAACCGTTACGAACAATTAGGCCCACTTTTCTTGACTCTTTCTTCAAAGGCTAGAGATACAGGACTTCAGTCTCAGTCGGTCACATTATATTGACACAGACCCAACTAGAAGGGGGCGAAATGGGAGGAATTTTTTTTAATCTGTGGATTGTGGGTTTCGAGTCGGAGATGTACCTATTAGTAGATCAACGCTCTGCCACTTGCAGCAGTTCGCACCTGATTGTCGAACATAACCCACCCCGTCTTATATAGAACTGCGCGCTCTACCACTTAAGCCAGCTCGCCTCACGCCCCCTTGTCAATCTCTGTGGCTGAAGCTGACACCATGGTTTTCATTATAATGGTAATCAGGGTTTCCAAGATGGATTGCCTTGCGTTTTATTGAGAATCAATCTTCCCCAAATCTGAGATAGTGCGCAGTCAAGTGTTTGATGCCTCACGCCTCGGAACATAATGCGAGGTATAATCGATACGGAAATTAACCGCACGCCTTAACTCAGACCGTTGCTTGCTTTCTCATTGTGAGTTGCGATACCATGATACATTCAGTTTGAAATTGATCACTTTGAAGGGATATTTATTATAATTATGGTGGTGGTGGTGATTCTGATGATGATAATGATGATGATGATGATGATGATGATGATGATGATGATGATGATGATGATGATGATGATGATGATGATGATGATGATGATGATGATTAAGAAGACGAAAGTCGTTATTTTTGTTATTTTAAATGATAAAGCGATAGGTCGCAGGAAATATATAATTATTCACCCATACTATACTATCACATTAATGCCAACAAAGCGATCGATCGCAGGCACGATATAAATAATTATGCGTCAGTCCTACCATAACTTTAATGTTCATTTTTAATATAATGACATAGCAAAAATGCAATAAAACTGTTGTATTATTATTGTAACCAAAAAATTGATGATTTCAGTTTTTCTGACCTTGCTTCTTCATTATCCTGGTGCCGACATCTCGTAAAACAACCCAAGCTGTTTGTTGAGCTTTATTCCTCTCCTTCGCTCCCCAGTAATTATTGGCCTTGCCAGGTCTAAAGCGGCTTAAATCCTTAGAGGATCTCTTTTGGTTTCCCTTTATCTTCTTTTGCTCTCTTTGTCTCTATTTCTCTCCCTCTCTTCATCTCTATTTCTCTTGATCTCTCTCCCTCTCTCTTTTTCTCTTCTCCTCATTTACTCTTTCTTTCTCTCGCTTTCTCTTTCTCTTTGCCTCTCTCTCTCTCTCTCTCTCTCTCTCTCTTTCTCTCTCTCTTTCTCTCTCTCTCTGACTGTATATATCTGTATATCTTTGTCTCTGTGTCTCTCTCTCTATTTGCCACTCTCTTACTCTCTCTATATTTATCTATCTATCTATCTATCTATCTATCTATCTATCTATCTATCTATCTATCTATCTATCTATCTCTCTGACTCTGCTTCTGTGTCTCCTCCGTCTCTGTCTCTTTCTTCCCTCTGTCTGTCTGTCTGTTTGTCTATCTGCCTCTT
>RQTK01000511.1:232263-234847 GCA_003991915.1 Elysia chlorotica
GAGAGAGAGAGGGAGAGAGAGAGAGAGAGAGAGAGATAAAGAGTGAGAGAGATTATTCTTTCACCCCATTAGGCGTTGGTGGTTCCTGAAGGCTAAACGTAGTTTTGGTGCGTTTTACCGGCACTCTCAGTAAGCAAAACACTCAATGACCATTTAAGTCAGATAGACAGAGAGAGAGAGAGAGAGATAGGAAAGAGAGAAAGTTGGATAGATAGATATAGAGATAAAGATGAATAATTCAGCTAGATCCTTCCACTATATGTTAAGATAAAGGTTTTCCTTATAATAACAGCTAGCGAACAATTATTTGATTAACATTATTTAATAATGTAGTAATCGATGATATTTAAGTTTATACCCTTCAATATAACTGTTTTTGGAGCATTAAAAAAAAAAGAGATGACTAATATAAATCGTTTGTCGGTAGCAAACTGTTAACCATGGTTATCTGACAAGGTAAGGTAAGGCTAACTGGTAAACTTTATTCATCCAGTTTATAAATGTGTATTGGTCATGATTATCAGATGGTCTGTTGCGGATCCATCTGTATGATGCAAGTTTGTGTTCGGTTTGGGCATAAAAGATTGATGTCTACTGGCAGGTGGCTATGCTTTTTAATAGCTACTGGCAGGTGGGTATGCTTTTTAGATACTGGGATGTGGCCATGCTTTTTTAATAGCTACGAGGCTACATTATTTTGCAAGTACAGTGCTTTAACAAAAGGTAAATCGTTCAGCCCTTGACACACCAGTGTTAGGAGGTGGCTATTGCTAAATCCATAAGGACTCTTACCTGTCATCGTAGGCGAATCCAGCACTCAACGTCAACTCCATATCGTGTCATCGGTCGTCACCAGTCACGCAGGGCAGTGCGTAATCCATTGTCCGAAACTTTGCTTTTCCGTCGATTTAGATCTAGATTTGGATCCAGTGATAATAATAAAACATCTCCCATGACCTTAACAAACTTATTAGTTAGTCTCTAGCACCGCTGAAATAATTAAAGCAATCATTTTGTCATAAAGAGGAAGCTTGAAAGCTATGGCTCTACGTAACTAGCTGTCGTAGCTAGCTACTAACAGATCCAGGAACTAGTAAGATAGTGTGGACTGTGGAGTACGCGAAAAGAAGTGCAACAGTTCTCCCAGGTATAATCCGCGGTACTGTGGTTGGTTGGTTGGCTGTGAATCACAGGCGCTATGCCTAGGGTTTTCAGTTTACACCGGCAAAGCGGTGGTCGTGAAACGCTGTTTACAACCCAAAACAAGCTTCGCCGGCTCAACACTACAGACTGGTGGTGGTTGTGGCTGCTGTGGCAGTCAGTCAGCTGGACCCAGGACCGGTGTCGTCTACTTGTTTAGTAGTCTCGTACTACAAGTTGGCTCTCTCCTTTTCCTCCACGTCCTGTCGATCGCGAGAGTTGAGAGTCCCCCCTCGCTGTCATGCCCGCACGCACGCCCATTATGTTGTCTCGGAGATTCGTGACTTCATGCCTCGGGTGGGCCCCTATCAAAGCTGGGCTGGGACACTGGATTTGTTCTGTCACAAGTCACACCCCACCCGCCTCTTCCATTACAGTGTCTTGTCTTTCTCTCTCCCTCACTATATCTTTTCCTCTCTCCTCCCTTCTCTGTTTTCCACTCTCTCCCTCTCTGTCTTTCTATCTCTCCCTCTCTCTGTCTTTCTATCTCTCTGTTTTCCTCTTTCTCCCTTTTTGTCTCTCTCTCTCTCTCTCTCTCTCTCTCTCTCTCTCTCTCTCTTTCTCTTTCTCTCACTATCTATCTATCTATCTATCTATGACTTAACCTACAAATCGATCCTTCTCCTTATCTTTCTTGACTCTTTACTATCCTTTATTTATCCCTTTCTCTCTACATCTACAGCTGATATATCTCATATGCACGGTATGAATTATGCTTTTTCTTCCTCATCGGGCTATTTTTTTCCTTCCATCTCAATAATCTCTGCAGGTGTTGGGCTCTGTTTTAGGTATATACTCGAAGTTATTTACACGCAGGTTGCCTTAGAGATTTATCCCTGGTCAGAAAGAAGAAAGTTTTCTTTTTATTGTTAAATCCCCCCAGTTTCTAGAAGAGGAATTTTCTATTACATCAGGGCTTGTTAATTAATATTGAAATGACACTGATCTAACCAATAGAGAAAGGAGGTCTGAACGCCTATCAAGCCCGCAACGCTCTCCCATGGAACTTTGAATAACCTGTTTCGTAAAAAAAAAATGTAAAAAAAAAAAAATAAAGCACTTAAGAATGGCAGATCCCTATTTCGGAGGACAATCTCACAATAGCAGGCTTCTCTTTAATATCTCATAAAATACGTAAATTTCCTGATGCATTTAGAGTTCAACGGCATTTATGTTCCTAGCCCTCTTAGGCGTTATCGTACGTTATTGCAGCAAATTTGTACCGGGGTATGTTTGTTGCACGTTGTCGCTGTTATGTGGATCTGACAGTGATGGTAATGATGATAATAATTGGTTAAGATAATAATAGCAGTAGTAATAGTAGTAGTAGTAGTAGTAGTAGTAGTAGTAGTAGTAGTAGTAGTAGTAGTAGTAGTAGTAGTAG